>OY755190.1:4428130-4505429 GCA_963576735.1 Bedellia somnulentella
AGCAAATCGCTCTGAACATACTCTTGAACTAAATTGATACCGATATTAATAAAGAATTGACCCAGGGAGCAATCGAAATAGCTGTCAGACTTGACTCCAGGAACTTTGATTGCATTCATGTCACTGACTATGTCTTTGATATCATCTACAACATCTTGTTTATCTTTAAGGACAGTTATATCGTCATCACTCATGGCATCATCGGAGCTGTCAGAGGACTCACCGTCCCATGATGCATCATCCTCTTCATTTCTCTTTCTCCGTCGTTCCTTCTTCTCTGCCTTTTTCTTGGCTAGTTCTTCTTCATCATCTGAAACCTCCTCACCTCTGTCTCGCCTTTCCTGTCTCTCTTTTTCTTTTTTCTCTTTTAGAATTTTCTCTTTTTCTAACTTTTCCTTGTCTTCTTTTGCCTTTTGGTCCTCTAACTCTTTACCCAGTGTATCAACAAACTCTCTGAAGGGCTTGATAGATGGTTTCTCATAAACATAAGGTACAATAAATGAGGGTGCTTCAACAACAAACATGTCATCCGTCAAAGATGGCAGTATAGGTGGCTGTACAGCAGCGGGTTGAGCTGATTGAGTATTTGTGTTTTTAACACTGACAGGGGTAATAGTTGTGCCTCGAGCTGCAATACTTTGACACAAATTTTGAGCAGTCAATGCTGAACTGGAAGATGTAGTGGCAGTGCTAGTTTTAAGTTGTTGTATCGGTATTGGACCTTTTCCAGACATAATAGAGTTTGTATCTATTATAACTACAGTGGGCTCTTTATTTTGGTCATTTGCTTTAGACTGTTTAGCTAATTCTACTAGGCTTTTTGTGTCGTTAATAACTATTGGTTTGCTCTTACTTTGAGTCTGGTTGAGGGGGTCTTCCATGGCAATTTCTTCTATATCAGATTCTTCATCACCATTCTCCATATCTTCGTCATCATATTGATCCACTTTCTCTTTACTGGTTTTATCTATTTGATGAGGTGTTTCTGAATTACTTTCATTTGAACTTGAATCAGAGGATTCCTCATCCTCATTTGTCATAACACAGTCCTCTTCATCATCACTTGTTATCTCATGCACTTCTGGACTAACAGTACCACCATTTTGGTTTTCAGTTCTGTTTTCATTTTCTGTATCTGTGTGTTCATCTTTGGTTTGGCTTCCTTGTGATGTGTCATCATCTCCTTCTGTCCTTTCCTCTTCAAGCTTCTCTTCTTCACCTTCTGCTCTGTCTTCATCACCTTCTGTTCTTTCCTCTGTCATAGAAAAACAATTTAAGTTATTTAGTAAAGAAGAAAACAATACTCATAATAATGTACTCTTCATAAACACTTTGAATGTAAACAATGCCTTGGATCACTAAAGATTCCATTATTGAAACGGTTTCTGTTCTAAATCTCAAAAGTTCAAGTAATCAACTTAGTTATGACACAATCCTTATCTAATGCTTATCCCTAGTTCCCTAGAAAAAACCATAAACTCACTTAAATTGAGTATGTGAAAGCTAACTGGACATAACCACAAATCTTTAATTGATTCACTTGAAAATGTTGAGTGGAAAATAGATTCTATTAGGCATTTCTGAAAAAAATATTTTTAAATGTGTCACGACCGAATGATGTGGTGGTAGACTTGACCGCCATATGGGCTTCGCTAGTCTCGGTGTTCTCTAGGGATTGGCTTCGGTGGATATCAACAATAAGGATAGGTACGTATTGAAACGATGTTACATTAAGTAAAACGATTGTAGGGAATCACAATTTACTTACCTATAGCCGTAGAAATTGACATTTTCATCTAATTTACGAAATAAAACGACTGCAAAGGGCACAACAGCACAGTGGCGGAAACCAAACCAAGTCAAGCTGTCATTTTAGGTGTTTCAAAATGGTTGATAAACTGACATCTCGATTATTAACTCATGCAGATGTATATTTTTGTATTATACTACATTGAAATAATATTGGCGGGCACTTAAATGCACAAATGATGTATAATATTTCACTAATAATAAACTCTTAAACTCGATTTAATAAGAAAACATTAAATCCGCAGGATAAAAAATCATTCTAATCTATAGGTTATATTGAAACACCTTATAGTCAGGGTAGTTTATAAGGCTCCTGCCAACGCTTACAACGCTCTCGCTCTGTTGCGCTGCGTTTAGACGCTTAAGAAATTACCCGTCTCTGTCTGCCAGAAAGTGAAAGAATCCGCTTTGATTCACGGTGTGGGAAAGAGATGGGGAATATTCTTATAAGTATCTTTATTAATCGTAAATATTATAATAAAAAAGCGGGAATTTCGAACGGGAGCTATTAAAAAAAAATGCATAGCGTATAATATTTTCCGCTTGCCCCAATGGGTTTCCAAAAGCACTATTTTTCTATTATTTCAGTTATTTCATTAACTTTTATATTTTTTATTATTATATTATCATAAATGAGGTAAGTTATGAATAAATAAAAATAAATGTAACACAAAATCATTTATTTTATGATAAATAATATAATTTCATAAACTATTTTTATTTAACTTAAAACTAATAAGTCAACCAAACATATATTTATAATATAATACTTATCAACATATTTCAATCACTGTAAAATGTTGAAGTTTTAGTTAGATATTCCAAATAAATAACTTTTTAAAGTTAATTAATTAAACATTTTATAGCTTAGATTTTATAAAAGCAATCATCAAATATAACGAAAAATACTGTTATTTAATTAATGCAGAAAGTAAGACTAGTCCACTCAAATGTTATATAAATTTATAAATTTTATATTTGTTCATTAGTTAACATTAATAATTTTTTCATTAATCTCAAGCATCATCTTCATCACTAACGTGTGGTCCAACTTCGGCAAAAGGATCTACAAGAGGTCCTCCATCAGGCTTTCTTATCACTCCCATTTTTTCAGCACAATTCAAACACTTTTGTGCAAACTCCTTAGCCCTCTTTTTTTCTGACTCCTCTAACTTAGTAATGGCCATCAAAATCTCCATTACATCTGTGTCAAATATTTTTGCAGCTGTGTCTTTATCACCTTTTATTATATTGTATAATATATATGTTCCTCTATACTGAATTTCATTATTTGGATGGGCCAAAAGACATCTTAAAGTTTCAAGCCACGGACCAACATCCAACAGTTTTCGGCAGCATATTTTACTGACTGAAGTAAGAACACACAGTGCTCCTGCTGCGGCCATCACAGTATCTTCATCTTCATCTTGGCAGAAAAGATACAAGAACTTAGTCCTATCATTATTGCCTTCATAAGCTTTTACAACATCTTCCGATAATACAAGATTACATATACATTGCACAGCTGCCCTTTGGAGCATCAAATGATCTTCATATAGATAATGTTCAATTTTCGGTAAACCACCTTCTTTAAGAATTCGATTACGAGTATTATCATTCATGCCTGCTAAGTTACAAAGAGCCATAAGAGCTTCAAAGTTTTCTAATGCACTGCAATCTGGATGTAATAGATTAACAAGTGGTCTGATTACTTCTAAGTTCCTTTGACCTGGAAATGCTACCTCAGGGTTAATAGTAATGCCAATTCTAGCTAAAGCTTGGGATGCTTGCTTCTTTCCATTGTTGGTTCCTTCTAAAGCTAATGGTATAAGGACTTTGGCACCTCCTTGCTGAACAACAATTCCTCTTAGCTCTTGAAGATTACAAATTGCATTGAATACTCTAGATATTAATTCTCTTGAGTTATGGCTTTCAGTTTTTGACAATGCTACTAAGCCTGTTGTCACCCCTGCCTTAGCCAAAATAGTTATTCTTTTATTAATAAAGTCTATATCATCCAACTCATGCTGTTCAGGTACATGGTGTTTAGCAAATTTGGCAAGTTCCAACATTTCTGGTAACATTTCTTGTTTTTCATAAGCATTGCACAAATTCACTAGAGTTGTTACAACACCATATAAAGCCGACTGGTCACCAGTTTTGGCTAGTTCAATAAGAGATTGTAGGGCAGCCTTATCCTCAACCAATTTTTCTTTCACATCAGCATCTAGAGTCAAATATGACAGACCTTCAGCAGCCCACTTTCTCATGTCTTTATCTTTAGATGGATTCACCAAAAACTTTCTGCATGCCTCTGCCAACTTTTTTGTGGACCCTTCTGCGAATGGACGAATTGAGGCATCATCACCACCAAAACTTCCAATCTTACATAACCCAACTAATGCTCTCACACGGACTCCATCATCTTTGCTTTGATACAACTTTTTAAGAATATCAACTCCTTTGTCAATAATAGCTTTAGCCTTATCTTTTTTGGATGCTGCAGCAATTAAACACTCACAGGCCACTTTTTGTTGTAACAAATCATCAGTCTGTGCCATTACTAAGATCATCTCCATTATGCCTTCTTTAGAGATGACATAATTACCTACAGCTAATGGCCCACGTAAAAGTGATGTAATAGCTACAGTTACCCTAACTTTTGACTCCAAGTCAGGTGTTAAAAGTTTATCCTTAATAAATTCATCAACATGGCTATTGAATTTTGTTCTTGCTTCATCATAGTACATATTATCATAGATCCTGGACAGGCAAGCTGCAGCTATAGTTCTTGAAGATGGTGTAATATTCATTGCTGATTCATATTTATATTCCTCTAGCTCACTACATACTTCTAATAGTCTTTGCAACCCTTTGTTTTGCACAAAGGACTCTGCCCAGTTAATATATTCATAATGACAATTTCTCATAATCAACTCTATGATTGCATCACGTGCTAGCCCGGTGATTACCCTGTTGGTGATTGAATATGTCAAACAAGTTAAAACTGTGTCAATTTCAGTTTTATTCTCTTCACATAATTTTTGGTCTGGTTTGGTGTCTTTTTGAGTATCCATTCCACTAAATGTATTTAAAATGACTTGTAGACAATATTGGGAAGCATTAACTCTTTCTTCATTGTCACTATCTATCATTTCTAAGAACCAGGGAATACCAACTATCTTAATAATTTCCTTAGTTCTGTCGACACTCACTTTACATAGTTGTCCAATAACCCGAATGGCATTAATGGTTATATCATGATTTTTCTCAACTTTCAACAGTTTCTGGATTTTCTGCACCACACCATTTTTGAACATTAATTCTGATCCAGCTTTTTCTTTAGATAGCACTAAAAGATTTGCCATAGCTTTTTCTCTCTTTTCTTTGTCTTCTCCAAGTTCAAAGGCCACTTTGAACATCTGTTCAACTTTGTTGCTGGTTTGTGCATTCTGTCGCGCTCGTTCCTGGACTACTGCATACAATCGTTTAAGCACTGGTTGCACTGCTTTATTAGAGGGATCTACAGTAAAAATTGTTTTGGCATCCCGGTAAGCTTCTTCAAAACGTTCTAATGCTTCCAAGGCTTGTGATCGCCGAAACAAGGCTTTGGGGTCCTCAGGAATAATATGTAAAGCTTGATCACAGTCTTTGATCACATTTTCATAGTTCTTCGTTTTCAAATAAGCAGCTGCGCGGTTTTTGAGGTAAGTGGCCAGGTCCCTGCTGTCATTTTCTGCCAGGTTTACAGCTTTAGTATAGAGTGATACCGCCTCATCATATTTTTCAGCGTTGAAAGCTTCATTGCCTTTGTTTTTGTAGTTTTCTGCTTCTTCACTATGAACACCCATCGTGTATTGCAATTGATTATTTACTTTGAAGGTATTCAGTCAACTTCACGTTTTATATAGATCACTTAAGGAAATTTCTAGGCTTTTCCCGTGCTTTCTGGATATCGTTTGCTTGAGATCGAGCCAAAATAGAATTTATTTACAGAACTGGGGTTAGATTACTATAAATAGTAGTCAAACTTTAATGATACCAACTCCAATTCTCAAGTTGCTCAAATTCAACAAAATAATAATATATAATTATAAAATAAAATGGAAAAGGGATCTTATAAATGAAAAAAATAAGAAATCAATTCAAATAGAAGGCCCCTAATTTCATAACAACAAAAACGGTGAGAGCCGTGGTTGAACTGTCGAACCTCTGTATAGTACAGGTTAGTATACCGACCGATACAGTAGGCAGTAGGCGTTTTGCGAGTTTTACGAATAAACATAACATAACATAAACGTTCACGCCGTTTATCCCCGAAGGGGTTGGCAGAGGTACCAATACTTCTGAACTCACATGGCAAGCGCCATCTAGTTTCCAGAGAAGGTACCCACGTTTTGCTTAGACAGTGTACTCACGTGATAGGGGGCAGGCCTATCGCCGTTTTGTACGAATACACTGTCACATGACTAAGTACAACTCAGCCATGTGGGTTTCCTCACGATGTTTTACGAATAGTTTACATACATATTCTCACGCCGAGGCAGAGACTATCGATCGCCACTTTGTACGATCCTGGCAAACCTCTCTAGCTTCATTCACATCAATCTTTTCATACATGCTCTTTTATTCTTCGTACTTCGGACACCTGCCTTTTTGAGCACATTTTCTATTTGATCCAAATGTGTCCTCCGAGGTCGTCCTCTACTAACATTACCTTCCACATTGGCTCTATAGATCTCTTTTACCAATTTACTGTCATCCATCCTCTCTATATGCCCAAACCATCTCAACATTTCTTTTTCTTTTTCTAAACGAATAGTTTAGTAGTTAAGTAATACTATCCTTAGCATCCGGACACAGATATGAATTGCTTTCACTCCTATGTATGGAACTTCATCATTTTGTTCGAAAACTAAATTTCGATTGAAACTCACAATGCGCCTGCAGTATACCTATAAGGAAAATACATACATACATATACACGGCTACGAATCCCAAAAAAAGATAGCCAGAGCTTTAAATTTAGAAATTCATCATCATCAGCCATTTTTGGAAGCTGAGGCGAAGGATTATAAAATTAACATTAAATATTAAAAAGCTTTACCCCCTTATGTCACCTTTTACGATACCCATGGGAAGAAATGGTTTAGTGCTATTCTGAGCTGACACTACATAACAATGATAGATTCTGATAATCCTTGAATACATTATGAATAATTTCGGATTGATTGGTTTTTGAATTCTTTATAAAAAACCCAAGACCTTGATTTGATGTGTATTTGAATCAGGCGATAAGATCTACCCATCGTTTAATCACTCACAAGCAAATTAATGTTATATTTGGTGGACTCAGTATTTGTAGGAATCAGTCCTTTACAAGCGTTGAGTTGTGCTGCGCTCAAGTCAAAGCCTCGATACGCTTCGCGCACTGCACCATGTGACCAAAATGTTGAAATGTCATTTTATTTTATTTATTTATTTACGGAAAACAAATAGCTTTAACACAACAATTAGCAAAAAACAATAAAATTTCAAACATAGCAAAAAACTAATTATATACAAATACTCATTAACTTTATCTTATGGCTATAGAAAAAACACATGTAGTGGGTAGGGTGACAAACTATCACAGCGGGTATTATACCAAAAGCTAGTATTTTTTTTAAAAATACTTGTGTTTTATCTCTTTTTTTGAATTTAATAAAATTTAAGCTGATAAAGTAATAATACTTAAATGCTGACCACATTTCAATTATTATTACAATTGGTTTCAGAACCAGTTGTATTTATTTGTATATTAAAATTATGCTATAAATAATATTAAATCTATAGACACATCAACATCATACACATATAAAGTTAGCCCCCAAACTAGGATAAACTTATATAATGGGATACTAAATCAACGATATATCTAATATCGTATAATACACAAATAAATCACATCCAAGACTAAGAAACAATCATTTATGCTCATCACATAAATGTAGCTCTCAGCTAGGATCGAACCCGCAACCTCGTGACCGAGAAGCTAGTCACTAGTCCACGGACGCCGTGTAAAGTAAACAAATAAAACACATTTTAATCCCTGTTTAAAGACTGCAGTCAAAGATTAAATAATATATAATAAATTATCTTTATTTCAAAAATATATGTAAATAACTAATAGACTATATAACTAGAAAATATAATAATAAAAATAAATGGTAAATAACAGAATAGATTATGCTATATTTTTTAAAGTGGATTTAATAACGTTAAATTTAGAGATAAATCAACTCTAAAGCAATATATCGCTATTAACAGAAACTAAAAGGGGAGTATTAATGATAGTTTTAGTAAAAAATGCTTTTTATTTAGCTTAAAGAATACCTTTTAAACGTTTGATACGTTACATTTGAACATTCAATTGGTCGTATCTGCTTTTATATTTGAAACCTTTTACTTTTATTTATTAATTTATTCTGTTAAGTAGATATAAATAACAGTATTTGTACACTTTATTTCTAGTCGCAAAGTTGAGCAACTACAACTTCATAATATTAGAGGCATAATTGTAGAGCGATTATTTAGCATGTGACATCAAACCGATAATACGAAATAACGATGGCCAGGTAATGAATTTTAAGACAAACAAATATATTTTTTCCACAATAGCCAAAGGAGAACATAAATAGGTCAAAATATCTGTACTAAATGCACTTGAAACTTTAGTTTATATCATTTATAACGTTTATTTTTATTTATAGGTGATAATAATAGGCACATAAAAAAAGAACTTAGTGTGGCTTAGAGCAGCACTACCCCTTTTTCTTACCGCGGTGGTACGTAAGAGGCGACTGGGGGTATTGGGGCTTTTAAATGGATTTTTGGGCGACGCGGTCGGAGTCCCATCACCAATATCTTTTATTTTATCACCTTTTCCCCGCTTAACTTCCAAAAGTGGCTGAGGAATTTCTAATTCTTTAGTTCTGGCTATATTATTATTATATATATTATTCTAATAGCCGTGAGTATATGTATGAAGTAGAAAAACACTGAGGCACACTACAGTATTTATTTGCTATTTTGTATCACAGAACTACAAAAAGTCCATGCGTACGTAAGCGTGAGCGACGAATGGTGGGGTTGTGACGTCACATCGCCACTTTCCCGCTTCAACCGCAATTAAATCAGCCGGCCGACAATGCGCACTTTGAACGTAAATATTTCAGCCATTTTTTAACATAACATAAACGTTCACGTCGAATACCCTCGAAGGGGTTGGCAGAGGTACTAACACTTCTGAACATCACCTGATTTGTCACTTGGTGTTCAGAGTACCCACGTTTTGCATGGAAAGTGCACTCACGTGATAGAGGGCAGGCCTATCGCCGTTTTGTACGAATACACTGTCACGCAATCAATACGCTTGCACATTAGCCGGTGATCTATCCATTGAGCTATCAAGTTGTCCATTTTTTAAGCAATGAAAAAATAAAAACACGGTTTTTCTCGTAATTTTTTGTAGAATTATTTGGCGTATAAAATAAAAAAAACGTTTGTCAGGTCCATATGATGTCTGCACTTCACACAGTTCCAGGAATTACAGAAGCTGATTCAGAAGCTATTTCTTTCCTATTTATATTTTTTTAGGTATGTCATTCAATGGACACATTTATAAATGCACATAATACACTACACAATTTATTCTATGTCTTGTCTAAAAAGTGTCATTATTAGCTCCCTAAATTAGGGGAATATTCCACTAAGCTGGGAATATTAAATGCAAGAGTAAAAAAGCTGAATAACTGCCAGGTGTATGCGGTATTCTACGGTTGCCAGGCTGAATAAACGTGGAAGTTTGAATTTAAAGCAAAGAACTGCTCATGTGGTGTGGTGTGTGTGATTGAGGAAGCTCATATATATATATATTTTGAATTGCGGATAGAAAGTATGTCCCTTAAGCTATAGATACCTAGTTTGTAGTGGAATTCTTAATAAAAAATATTTATCAAAAATTTCTTTATTTCTAAGGTTAAACCAGCTAACAAGACCCATACTTAATAGTTAAAAGCACTTTATTTCTGTTAGGGACGGAGGATCAATCACATAAAAGCTTCAGATATCTGTCTGTAATGTAAGCGGTAAGCACCCAGCTACCGACTCCAAATGAAGTATTTTTATTACTGGCAATAGCAATAGTAATCAAGTTTTTTTTTATTGCAGCATCGTGTAAACCTTGTGATTGATTTGGTGTGCCGAAAAATTTAATTTTCTACAAAATATTAAAATCTACACCTCATAATGGCTGCAATTAGTCTTTTGAATCCTAAAGCTGAATTGGCTCGAGCAGCCCAAGCCTTGGCAGTTAATATATCTGCTGCAAAAGGTATTCAAGATGTCATGAAAACTAACCTAGGACCTAAAGGGACAATGAAAATGTAAGTTATTGAAGTAAATATTAACTTTAAAGAGCTATTTTAAAATCTATAAAAACATTTCGGTCTTCTTGTTTCTGTATGTATTATTTCCGGTTCAGAACTATTTAATGTATCTTCAGAATATTAATGAAATAATAACATCTGGCTTGAAGCATGTTGCTTTTTAAACTTAAATTGCATATATTTTCTAGTAATAGTGTACTTTATCGTGCTCGTTGCGTACAAAATACTGTTATCACATTGCAAGAACCCTGTTAGCAGGGGTCATACACAAATAGTCATCTTATTTTATACAGCAATCTGGAATAGGGTCAGCACAATATTGCGCATGTATTCTATTATCATAGTCTACTTTATAGTAAAACAATCAAAATCTACCGACAAGAGAAAAAAAACAACCTTTGGGTAACCATGGGGACTCTTGACATCAGGTGAAAAAAATGATGACATATTATGATGTTGCCAAGGATTAAAACCTCTGCCAACCCCTTTGGGATAAATGGAATTAACATTTGGTCTTTATTCTTTGGAGAAGTAAAACTTAGCAAATCATTTGCAAAACATACTTTTTTTTATAGTCAACACTAAGGAATGTATTTTTTTATTATTTTACTCTCAACTCAAACTTTCACACCATATATCCCCGAAGGGTTGGCAGAAGTACTAATACTTTTGAAAATCATGTGTTATTGTCACCCAAAGTGAGAAGAATAAAAGAGCATGTATGAGAAGAATTTAAGGGAAGCAAGAGAGATTTCTATCAAGATCAATAGTCTGCCAACCCCAATGGCATTAATTGGAGTGAGTATGTATAAGTAAGTTGTGTTAATGTCTACACAACCTTGATAACTCAGTGAGAACATCACTGCTCTTATGACATGAGGAGACATAATTTCAAATGCTGAGTTGTACTTAATAATACATACATACATATACTCACGGCTATATTTCCCTTGAAGGGGTAACCAGAGCTAAGGAATTATAAATTCCTCAGCCACTTTTGGAAGTTGAGTGGGGAAAAGATGGTAAAAATAAAGGTTTTTGGTAATGGGTCTTCAACCGCATCGCCCAAAAATCCAATAAAAAGCCCCAATACCCTTAGTCGCCTCTTACGACACCCGTGGGTAGAAAGGGATAGCAACATTCTAAGCCGGCAATACATGGCAATAACTTAATAATAGTAGGGTAGTAATGCGTGTGATTTGATACAAAGCTGTAATATGTCTCCCCCTATGACTGTAAACATTGATTTTAGTTGTATTACATCCAAAATACCGAAACATTATCTGACTTTCAATCTTTTTATATTTTTATCTTACCACATGAGTTGTAAGTAGTTACTTGGCATATTGAGGATATTTTAAAATGATTTTTGGGAAATAGAGCGGCAAACTCATCACCAACAACCTTAAATCTCTTTCCCACTCAACTTCCAAAAATGGCTGAAACTCCTAGCTATATTATCTCACTTTTGTTTTACTTCATAAGCATCCTAAACATATAAAAATATAATTAATACCAGTCCCTTTAAAATCAAATACCAATGAAGCTTTTAAATACTATAGTTTAACCAAAACCGTTTTTTTATATTTTTGGGGTGAACCTGAAAGCTTTGTTAACTGAAGATATAAGAGTCATACTGTAAAGAGACCTTCTATTGATCTTTGACTATAATGTATTTTATGATTTGGCCAAATGTGAATGATAATATTGTTATATGATTTGGTCAGATTGAGTTGCATTAATGTCAAAAAAATGTGGAATGCGACCATTTCATGAAATAATCGATCAATTATTAACTTAACTAACAATTGCAAAGCAAGGATGGCTTTTTCTGATGCAAATAAAAAAACACAAAGTGCCCACATGTTAAGGGTAAACTATCACAATGTTTTTCTCAACCTTAAAACCCTTAATTAATAAACCACAAATCTGACTAATGAAAAGACACGTTGACACAGTTTTCTTCATGGGACTTTGGGACCCAAAGCCTCTCCTCTGAAGCTAAGGTTAACATTGTTAAATGAAGTCAAATCGAAATGTACTTTACCTAACAGTCAATATAAATTGTTGTAGGTTGGTATCAGGAGCTGGAGACATCAAGATAACAAAAGATGGCAATGTCCTATTGCACGAGATGCAAATCCAACATCCCACAGCATCATTAATCGCCAGAGCATCCACAGCACAGGATGATGCCACTGGTGATGGGACTACTTCCACAGTATTGTTGATTGGAGAACTTTTGAAGCAAGCTGATATTTATATCAGTGAAGGTATAGATATTTTGCGAATAATGTTGAAAAAAAAAACTTTAGTACCAGAACATTATACCATTTCTCGTTATAATATAAGTTAAACAATATGTTGGTATGCACAACAATTATATCTAATTAACTAAAATATTTACTATTACATAAAGTAGCAGTAGAGATCATAGTGGCCAGCGAAAATCTCTGCCTACCTCAACAATACAAGGGCGTGGGTATAAGTGAGTGAAGGACCAAGTTGTGGCTCTTATTCTGTTGAGAAAGGATCATGGGCATTTTTGTATAGGAGCTGGGCGTTATACCAACAGTAATAAAATGCGTTGTAATTTACTTTATTGCACGTCTTGATAACCCCTACATACTTGTTATCCCCAATATGGACCTGGGTATTATTGCAAAAAAAACACAAAGGTTGGTTAAATAATACTTTGCCGTCAGGCGAAAAAAAATCTTCGGTCATCGTCTTAAGGACTATATTCGTTTGATCGCAAATCTAATACTGACACCTTATTAGTTCACCTCACTTATGCATTGCTGTGCTCTCGCAGGGGAAAATAACTATCCACACATGGTGTTAAGACCTATATTTGTTTGCTGTTGAATCACTATTCGTTTACACAAATACAAAAACAAAAATATGAGGTTCGAGACCCGTCAATGAGTTATTTTTAATGTTTATTTTCTAATAGTGAAAATATTAGTAATGTTTTGGTTGTCAGTCCTAAGCCTGGAAAGTATGGAGGACAATCGAGATATTTATTCTTACTGATACTTCATGATAAATAACTATATATCTGCAAAATTAAAAACAAGTAATACAACATTTGGGACTCATTCATTAAACATTATCAAAAGTATCATTTTTTTCATTCGCGAACTAGCGAATGTTATAAGAAAGATACGAGAACGCGAGAACCGCAAGTTATTCATCTTTCCAACTCAATCTCTTCATTTAGTCCAATTCGTTCTGCAGTTCATTTAGTCCAACGGCTCTGAAGGAGCCTAATGAGCCGCTGAACGAAGTGGACTACTGGACTACATTCGCGAAGTAGTTCTTTTAAGTGAAGGAACTAAATGAACTAAGTTCTTTTCACTGAAGCGTTATGCGCATGTCTAACTGACGCGCAGTGACGCGTACGCCCGCTTTCTTTGTTCGGTACGTCTGAGTGAGAGACGTTAGAAAGGGATGGAATGCAGTAATTCGTTAGGTTACCAACCAATAGATTGATATCTTTTGCAAACACGATTGAAGCCACTTAAACAAAAATTGAATTGAATTGATATCTTTTGCCTAGTCTAGTACTGCACGATATTGTCCGTGTTGTCTCTGCGGTGAGCGATTGTTTTGGATTCTATGCGTTTGAACATTACTGAATATCTCTGTTCTCCGGTTGTTTGGGTAATCGCCGTCATAGTATAAAATTAAGTTATGATCATTAGCTTTCACATTAAATATATTTTAACGCTGTTGGTGTTACGCCCATTTTGACCGAGACCCTTTACACTTAAAAGTCTCTTCTTTTGCTTATATTTGTGTTTATAAATAAAGGAAAGAAAAATTTCGACACAGGCGGGATTCGAACCCGCGACCTCGGGTATACGCCCCCGTCGCTCTTGCCAATTGAGCTACCGTGTCAATGGCTGCCAGTGCGAAATTCTTCTATCCTTTATCTGGTGGCACGGTAGTGCCCCCGCCAAGACGAGCCAAGCGAAGCGCACGGGCACTACCTTACCTACCTTTTCTTGAAGCGCTTCGTCGTTTTTTTGAACCCTCATAACTTGGGTTTGGATTACGCTAGATCAACAAAATTTTCGGGATATATTGTCAATAGCGGACTTATTGAACATATTAAGTTTTAATTACATTAGCTTTTATACTTCAGATTTTATTTATATCTAAAAAACGCTGATTTCGTCACTGACTCACTGATGATCATCAAAATTATTAAGGTATTTCCTAATGTCCTAGAAAGCTGAAATTTTGTATGTAAGCTAGTATTAGCACACAAACAACAAAAAAATTACAAAACTTGTAACTTTCATCCTCCAACCCCTTAAACTAGGCGATGGGAGTTTGTATGAGACATGTAATTTTAAAAGATTAAATTTTGATGACGCTAGAGGTCTAATCTAATAATAATCTAAAACTTGGTGCCCTCAGATATATATATGTATAGGTACTCCTAGTTATAAAAAAAAAATGTTACAAACAACTTACAAAAAGAAATGAAATCCCACCAAAAACATTTTCATGTAAAATGTTGCCAAGACGAGCCCATATGACTCGCACTGTCAAAAAGTTATCAGATCTCATGTAGAGCCAAGCTTCTAACACTACACGCCCTAACTCTACAAGGCCTAACTTCACAAACTCTACACCTTAGTCAAAATATGTGGCTTGGCCGTTCGTTACTACAAGAACTATTGTATAACACAAAAGTAATGAACAGTGAATTGATTTTTCACCTTACGCCGATGTGAATGTAGCGAAATGGCCAAGCCACATATTTTGACTGTGTAGAGTTTGTGAAGTTAGGCCTTGTAGAGTTAGGGCGTGTAGTGTTAGAAGCTGGGCTCTACATGAGATCTGATAACTTTTTGACAGTGCGAGTCATTTGGGCTCGTCTTGGCAACATTTTACATGAAAATGTTTTTGGTGGGATTTCTTTTACACGTTTTAGTAGTAATTGCGTTTCCTACCTCCGAATTTTTTACTAATTCGGAAGGCCATTTGTCTACCTTTTCAGATAGAATGCAAATCTTGAAAACGCCTAACTATCACATAATTTAAATCTTTTTGTTCATGAAAACCTCATGTGGGGATTAGTACTTATAAATAAAGAATAAATAAAGGAAAGAAAAATTTCGACACAGGCTTTTCGACAAATTTCCGAATTAGTAAAAAATCCGGAGGTAGGAAACGCAAACACTACTAAAACGTGTAAAAGAAATAAAGGATAGAAGAATTTCGCGCTGGCAGCCATTGACACGGTAGCTCAATTGGCAAGAGCGACGGGGGCGTATACCCGAGGTCGCGGGTTCGAATCCCGTCTGTGTCGAAATTTTTCTTTCCTTTATTTATAAGTACTAATCCCCACATGAGGTTTTCATGAACAAAAAGATTTAAATTATGTGATAGTTAAGGCGTTTTCAACATTTGCATTCTATCTGAAAAGGTAGACAAGTGGCCTTTCGAATTAGTAATAATTCGGAGGTAGGAAACGCAAACACTACTAAAACGTGTAAAAGAAATAAAGGATAGAAGAATTTCGCGCTGGCAGCCATTGACACGGTAGCTCAATTGGCAAGAGCGGCGGGGGCGTATACCCGAGGTCGCGGGTTCGAATCCCGCCTGTGTCGAAATTTTTCTTTCCTTTTTTTATTCTTTATTTATAAGTACTAATCCACATGAGGTTTTCATGAACAAAAAGATTTAAATTATATTTGTGTTTTCAATATATTTGTCTTTATTTATTCATTAAACAATATTCATTGTGACAGAATTCAAACAGATAAAATAGCACTAACTACATTATTTTAAATACAAAATGAATAACAAATAATAAAAATTATCAGTGTCAAAATGAAGACTGATTTATCTTAACCAAAAATAAAGACTAAGTTTTACCTGTTACTTCCCTAAACATCAGCATCAATTAAGTGACACACGATGGAGGTACAGGGGCTTAAATTAATATAACAAGAATTCACGCAAAAAAAAAAACTGCTGTTACTTGTGTCTATTATGAGTTATGATTAAAAAATATTTGTTTCCTCCAAGGTCTTCACCCAAGAATAATGACTGAAGGTTTCGACGTGGCCCGCGCTAAGGCTCTGGAAGTGCTGGAGTCCATCAAAATCCCTATTGAGGTGAAGAGAGAGAATCTTCTAGAAGTGGCAAGAACTGCTTTGAAAACAAAGGTAAGTTAACATAATATACAGCTGTCCCGACAAAAATCTTCTTACCTATAGATATGAACAAATTGAGTGGATCACCTTTGTAATTCAAAGGTATAAAATATATTTACAATCTATTCTATTAGAAATAAGTTTGTTTTATTTATTTGCATCACACAACGGGCAGTGAACATTACATGTTTAAAAATCATTTTTTTATAAAATATATTAAAGCTATTTTATATTAATTAATTATTATAATTACTAGGTGTGTTGACAACTTGCACTTTTAGTAACTATTATATTTAAACATATATGAGTAAAATAATCGAATCATTTAATTCTTTCATAATTTTATTTATATTATGTACATCTACAACACCATTGATTAAATGGCCTTACCACCAAAGGTTCTTTGAAGATACTGCTAAGCGATAAGATCGCCAATGGTATTTCTTTCTTAGAATATTATTTCTGTCAAATATTAGAATTGTGATGTATAATAAACATACTTACATAAAATTTTCAGTATATTAGGTAAAGACTATCCATCGCCACTTTGTACGATATTGGCAAACTAATTGAAACTACTAATTTACCAATTATACATTCATATATTTTTTTATCCGTGTAGTACCGGCTTTGCCGTGTAGTGCCGACATTCGACGCTACCCCTTTCTACCCACGGGTGTCGTAAGAGGCGACTAAGGGTATCGGGGCTTTTTATTGGATTTTGGGCGATGCGGTTGGAGACCTATCACCAAAAACCTTTATTTTACCGCCTTTTCCCCACTCAACTTCCTAAAGTGGCTGAGGAATTTATAATTCCTTGGCTCTGGCTACCCCTTCTAGGGATTTATAGCCGTGAGTATATGTATGTATGTATATTTTTTAAACTTGCTCTTTTATTCAACACGCTTCGGGTGCCTGCCTTTAAATGTAGACGGAGCTAGTTAGATAAGCCAAAATCGTATAAAGTGGCGATCGATAGTCACTATTTACCCCAAACTGAATAACATCTTATTAAATAATTCCGCAGGTCATTAAACCTTTATAGAGGCTAAGTTGATATTCATTTCATTGCATATGATTTTATTATAGTTATGTTTTTAATTTACTTTTTGTGACATTGTTTTTAATTGATATGTTTTTAAAATTTGAATTTATATGTATTTTATAGCTACATTTGATGTTTACAAGGTGTTTGTAGTTTGCTAAATGGGCCACTGGCCTGAAATAAATGTTTACATACATACATATACTCACGGCTATAAATCCCTAGAAGGGGTAGCCAGAGCTAAGGAATTAGAAATTCCTCAGCCACTTGGAAAGTTGAATGGGGAAAAGATGGTAAAATAAAGGTGATTGGTGATGGGTCTCCAACCGCATCGCCCAAAAATCCCTTAATAGCCCCAATACCGTTAGTCGCCTCTTACGTACACCCACCGGAAGAAATGGGGTAGTGCTATTCTAAGCCGACACTACACAGCAAAATAAATAATTATTCGTCCATGCAAATCCAGGTGCATGCGAGCATCGCAGAACTGCTAACATCAGCTTGCGTAGACGCGGTCCTCGCCATCCGAACTCCTGGCAAACCTGTGGACTTGCACATGGTGGAAATCATGGAGATGCAGCACAAGACTGCCACGGAAACTACGCTTGTTAGAGGTCAGTTGGGTTGTAGATATGAATGTTGATTAGTAACTAGAGACTAAAAAAGGAAATGTCAATGTTTTTTTTATAATGCGTTGCTTGCAATCCGAACTGCCGGCAAGCTTGGATTTTCGTTGATTTATTTGAGTATTGGATAACTTATATCTAGGGACTAAAAAGGGGAAAGGTTTATAACATCTCATTATATCGTTCATGGTCGAAATCTTGTAGATGCAACACCAGACTGCCACGGAAACTACGCTTTTTGGAGGTCAGTTGGTTTTTTTGGGGATCTAATACCTCATAATGTGCTATAGATGGAGCTTTTTAATTGGCATTGCATTGTTTACTTTATTGTTTAGTTAATGTATACGCTGTAAATCTTCCAAATAAAATAAATAAATAACATACATATACTCACGACTTTAAACTCATAGAAGGGGTAGCCAGAGCTTGTTAAGTGGGAAAAAGATAATATAAATGAAGTTTGGTTGGTGATGGGTCTCCAACCATATCGCTTAGAAATCACTTAAAAATCCCAAATACCCTAAGTCACCTCTTACAAACACGCAAGGGAAGAAATGAGGAAGTGTAATTATGGTAGCTGACAATACACTGCTTATAACTTTATATTTTCTTTTATATTTCCGTTTACATTTATCAATATTTTGATACATGCATTTTTGTTCTTAAGACCTTTGATGCCTACCTTTTTGAACACTTTCTTTGTGTCGTTACTCTCATCAACTAATCTACCTTATGACCATTACACTTAAAGTAAATTTAGAATCTCAATACCAACTATCTTTCTTTAACAAATTATCTTATAAACAGGTATTGTAATGGACCATGGAGCTCGCCACCCCGATATGCCCAAGAGAGTGGAGAATGCTTACATCCTCACATGCAACCTCTCTCTCGAGTATGAGAAGACTGAAGTCAACTCTGGCTTCTTCTACAAGTCTGCTGAAGACAGGGAGAAGCTTATTGCTGCTGAAAGGGAGTTTATTGATGCCAGGGTTAAGAAGGTGAGATTTGTTATTTTACACCCATATTGTATTAGGATTTCAACTTATAATATAGTAGCCAAACACAAAATCACACATAGATATCCTTACACAAAGGGTAAAAAACACTTTGTAGTATCACCAGCCAATTCATGCACAATATGTATAAAATTATTATTAATGTTGACCGAAAAGTATACAATTTAACGAAACATAAATTTAGGGCGCAAAACCTTGTACCTGAATAAATAATAACACATTTTTGTCCTATTCCAGATCATAGCATTGAAGAAGCAAGTATGCGACGGTACCGACAAGACTTTCGTAGTCATTAACCAGAAGGGTATTGACCCTCTGTCCCTTGACGCCCTAGCAAAGGAAGGTATTGTAGCCCTACGTCGTGCTAAGAGAAGGAACATGGAACGTTTGACACTGGCCTGCGGTGGAACTGCCATGAACTCCATCGAAGATGCCACACCAGAATGTCTAGGCTATGCTGGTCTAGTCTACGAACATATTCTTGGTGAAGAGAAATACACCTTCGTAGAAAATTGCAAGAACCCTCTTTCGGTCACAATCCTGATCAAGGGACCCAACAAGCACACGTTGACCCAAATCAAGGATGCCGTCCGTGACGGTTTGAGAGCCATCAACAACGCTATCGAAGACAAATGTGTGATTCCCGGCGCTGGCGCTTTCGAAATCAAAGCAAATATGGAACTTCAAAAGTTCAAGGACACTGTCAAGGGCAAAGCTCGTCTCGGTATTCAAGCTTACGCTGAAGCTCTGCTTGTAATTCCAAAAACCCTTGCAGTAAATTCCGGTTACGATGCCCAAGACACCATAGTGAAGTTGCAAGAAGAAGCCCGTTTAAGCCCAGACCCCATCGGACTTGATTTGAGCTCGGGTGAAGCAATCAAACCAGTCGATTTAGGAGTGATTGATAACTATATTGTGAAGAAACAAATTATTAACTCCTGCTCAGTTATAGCTAGTAACCTGCTTCTCGTTGATGAAATCATGAGAGCGGGAATGAGTAGCCTGAAAGGATAACTTTAATTAATTTGCCTTATTCGCTTTAATGTTACTAATATTTTTTCAACTGGCCGGAATTCCGCTTTGTTTAACACAAAATAATGCATTTATCATTTTATTTTCAAGTGTACCAGTTGCGTATTAACAAGTTACTTACTATGCAATAAATTTCTTAAATTTATATGTTTGTTTTCTTGTGTTAGTCATCCCTCAGTTGGCGAAAGTTCTTTCACCCAGATTCTTATCTTTCTGTTCTTTTATTATATCTTTTAAATATCCCCCATATTAAAACTATATTACTTAGACGGAAAAAGCCCGAATGGTAGTGCATGCTGTAGAGATGGGGTCTCTCAGAAAATAAAGAAAGAGATACAATATTTAAATAAAAAAGAGAAATGTATGGATTAGGATGAAAGTTTAGGTAAATGGTAATGTCAGTAGAGGACACATTTAGATGATACATAGAGAGCTACAGTCAGTGTCAGCGCTCCCTACCATAGCTCAATCGGCAGAGCGACCGGGAGGTCGCGGGTTCGAGTTTTGCTGGTCTCGATTTATTTTTATTTCCTTAATTGATTAGTAATAATACCCACAAGCTCTCTCCATTGGGTTCGGTCCTAGGGTTAGGCGGATATCGTCACTCCATCTACTCTTTGGACGCCCTGGTTTTCTGGTTTCTCTCTAGGATACCAAAGAGTCACCTGTTGGCTCCACTTGTTTAGCTTGCAGCGCAGCATGTGTCCTGTCCAGCTCCATTTTAGATGTTCAATGCGAGATATGACATCCGTAACTTTAGTCTTTCTTCTGATTTCCTCATTTCTGATCCTATCACTGAGCCTCGTTCCCAACATGCTTCTTTCCATTGCTCTTTCAGTTTTGGCTAATTGTTCTCTATGTTTTTCGGTTAGAGTCCATGTCTCGCAGCCGTATGTCATGCAGGGAAGAACACAAGTGTTGAAAGTTTTTCTCTTGATATGTATACCTAAGCTTTGTTCTTCATGATTTCTTTCAAGGACCAGTATTTCTTCCACCCACTAGCTATTCTTTAGTTTATTTCTTTAGACATGGAGTCCTCCAGAGATATGATTTGCCCTAGGTAAACATATTCTTTCACGTACTCAAACTTAGTTCCGTAGACCTCTATGTCAATTTCTATTGAGTTTGTCATAAGTTTTGTTTTGTCCGCGTTAATTTCTAAGCCCACTTCTCTGCTTTTTTCTGCTAGGGCTTTTATCATGTGCTCCAGTTTTTTGGGATCTTCTTCCAGCAGGACAATATCATCTGCAAATCTCAAGTGATTGAGGTGGTTTCCATTTATGTTAATACCATTACTCTCCCAGTCCAATTTTTGAAATATGTGTTCAAGAACAGCATTAAACAGCTTAGGGGACAAAGGGTCTCCTTGTCTCACACCTCTGTTTATTGGAAAGGGTTCTCCTTTTGATTCTAGTTTAATACTGCTTTTACTTTCTTTGTATATGGACTTGATTAGTTTTATGTAGACCTCTTCCACGCCTTGTTCTTTTAGACTCTGCCAGATAAACGTGTGTTTTATACTATCAAATGCTTTGGAGTAGTCTATAAAGCAGATATAAAGTGTCTTCTGGTATTCGTTGTATTTTTCCACAACTTGTTTTATTGTGTGGATATGGTCTATAGTGCTGAAGTTCTTTCTGAATCCTGCCTGTTCAATCGGTTGGCTTTCGTCTAAGACCTTTGTTATCCTTTCTAATATTATTTTTGCAAAGACTTTGTACACATTGGAGCTGGAGGAGGCCTCTATGCCAAGAGGCACGCCGAACTGCGTGACATATTATAAATAAATATTGTATTGTATTTGTACTGTGGTTCGGAATAAAAGGGCTTTATTATTATTATTATTAATACCCACAAGAGGTTTTCATGAAGAAATATTCATACATTTTGTGCCAAGCTTTTCTGAACTGAATCCTTCATAATGCCTTGATATCACACTTATGTGCCCTCCTACACGTACCGTCCCGGCAACCGTCACTTAGACTAGGACCGCAGCACGCTCAGGAGTATATCGTGAGCTCGTATCGTCCTTTGGAAAGAGATTAAGATATAGGATACTTTGGAAGCGTTAAAGAGATATATATAGTTGTATTATTTCGTACTTATACTGATGCCTGTTGTTCCCATTGGGGTGGCAGGTCTCTGCCATTATTGATCGCCACTTTGTACGATCTTGACAAATCTCTCTTGCAATACCATGTGATTTGTAGTTAAAAGGATAAGCCTGCTACCAATGCAGGAAATGTGGCTATGTTGTTTGTTAGAGCATGTAAAGAATGTATTTTAAAATCTGCTTCTTTGTATTCAACACGAATGTATAAAATTAAACACCAATCATTAACACACAGTTCATTTATTAGCACATTGAGATACAACATACATTTGGATACTTAGTACCTACTTTCATAATATATATTTAGGTATTTTTACCGACAGTTATATTCGAAATAAAATAATAAATTAAACTTGTTGTCACTACACAATCTTTGATATCACCATTCTTATTTGGAAAACAGCAGGATATTAAATAAAATAATAAACAATTTATTATTCGTATATTCGTAACAAAGGCATTTATTATTCGTATTCATTATATTTTCAGTATTTTGTTCTACTCTGCTTATACTAGCGCGCAAGGATGCGCAGCATTAATTTTACCATACTATTTTGCTCAAAACCTAATTGACAATTTAAATAAATATACTATTCAAATAGTTATTCTGTAGCTGTAACTGAACTTTTGTACCATATGATTTTATTGGTTTGGCAAATCGAAAAGTACTTTACATTATATCTATTCAATATTCACACATAACATCAATAAGATTCTAAAAGACCCGAGCCACAACTAGCAAATAGTGAATTAATGATTCTATACCCAACATCTATTACCCTCTAACACCTAATGATCTTGAAAACAACAGCGATATAGTGTTATGAGATTGATTAAAACATACATGGTTTACATAACAGTTCGACTAGGTCACTTATCAATAAATTAACTGATTAAAATTGCATAAACGTCAATAAACAAATATTTTCTTAATCTAGAGTTAATAGTTTGGTTCACATTTGAAAGAGTTATCAACAATAAATAAATTGGACTCATCACAAACAAGTCAGACAAGATAATTACATAAATATTTTATAGATAAATACTAAATGAAATAGCTTAGTTAGATAATCAGGAATTGCATAGTAATTCAATGTAGCCCACAAATGGGTTGTTTAAAGTAAAGGAATGTTGATATAAATAGCTAAAAAGTACATATAATTGCCACTCATTGACGACTATAAATAAGCAGTATTAACAGTCTTTTGATAAGTACATACGATAAGACTTTTTGTAAATACATTTTGGGAATGGGCCTCTTTGGCTATTGAAGTTGGAACCAACATTAATTCAACCGATTTATATTCTCGTATTAGCCAGATCTACTAATATAAAATAGTAAACAAACTAAGACTTATTTTATACTGTTTCTAAAAGGAATAAGACATTTAACGGCCTTTCTAAAATATTTCGAAATAATATATTGTAGATTGAAACGAAATATAACTTCTATTAAAGTTCCTTAGCTCACAACTAGAACTAAAAGGGTAAAAAAAAATAGGAATAAAGAGCGTAAGCCTAAATAGATTAATTATATTGATCGTTTCATTAATTGAATTGATTGAACTGGAAGGATGAAATTCCGAAATAATTATCTCATATCTACCGGATTAAAGGGGAATAATAATGTCAACGAAAAGTAATATCTGAACATCATACATACGTTTACAGGATGTTGCAACTTATTTGTTCTAAAAACCCACTAAAATACTAAAGGTTACCGACTGAAGGAATTATTTGTACTTTATCAAGAATCAAGTATATGATACCATTTAATTGTTCTGTTTCTCGGCGATGGCCGCTCGTTCAGCCCGGTCGATGGTGGCGAGGTTCAAGGAGGCCACGAACCCATGAAGAACCGATATGGCCGTCTTCACCACGGCTATCGGCATCGACACCAACATTATGAGACGGTATACACTCATGCCGAGGACTGGAAACGAAATTACTTCTTAAAATACGTAAAGACGCGGGAAGCCGATGGATGAAAGGGACCGGTCGGTCTTTATATCTTTGAGGGAGGCATATGTCCAGCAGTCGACGTCTATTAACTGATGATGATGATCGTGGTTTGATCACGAAGGCAGTAGTTTTAAAACCATCGAAGTCTTGAGTTTAATTCCCGGGGTAGTACACAGTTTGGTTAAGGTATTTACAGGCTATAATAATTGTTTTTTATGCGTGCGGGCCTAGAAAGACGGAGTGAAGCGCGCTCACATACACAAAACATGTTCGCACATACATACACAAAACACTTAACCATATGTATATACCGTCTCGTAAAAGTCGTCACACGTCCACATGTATATGTCGTCGTAACATGTATAGAATAGAGAGTGATGCGTTACTCAGAACAATTAATATAACTGAAATACTATTGGTCCTTCAAAAACGCTACAATCTCGCACATTTCTGGTGAAATCGCTCCCTAGGAATAGCACTTTTTTAAACAATTAAGTAACAACACAAGGTACTCACCCACAGGCGTAGTCGGATAGAAATGCATCATGTACAGAGCAGCGTAGAAAGCTTCGTTACCAGCACACATAAAGAAGAGCACAGTCTTGTTGGTGTAGTACAAACGCATGATCGGGTTTCCAGACATGTCAATGAACTTGTGGGACGCCTTGCCTTGCAGTGTGGTCGTGTGGAGGTACAGCCAATGACAGGTGATGTCGATGGCCATAGATATTTGGAACCAGAAGGTGTAATGAGGGTAGAAGGTGGCCAAAGTCATCATGAGGCAAGCGGTGCCAGCGCGGTCTGTTAACTGATCCAGCATAGCTCCAAATTTGGTACCTTAAACAATGTTTTATAGAAATTAAGTAATCATTACTCAGAGATGAATATCAATTACTATTGTTGGGAGCTGCTATTGTGATAAGAAAATGCTTTTATCTACGATTTTATTTTAAAATTCCGGAACGGATTCCTTGGGAATTGGTAGATTGTACATATTTTCTGACTTGGTTTTAAGCCTAAAATATTTAAGCTATTGCATAGGTTTTATCGCGGTGGACGAATAAAAAAATCCGTAATGAAAACAATCCTAACAACCCCCCATTTCGAACGGAGCGATGCGTCCACAAAACGCGTGCCTCGTCTAACGTCGGAGAGTCTTCGGCACGGTGTTTGTGTGCGTGTGACAGTCTATAATATATGAAGCTCGCATGGATCGAGACGAGCTACTCCGGAATAGGACGAATACGTAAGCAGCTATTTGTGTGGAAGTATATAGGAGTACTGTTATTGTTATACATCTTTGAAGGAGTGAATAAATTGACTATTTTAACTCAGCTTTCAACATGGAATCATTATAAAATTACAAGAAATGTAAAAGATTGTGTTGCCTGTGATGTTAAAATTACTTGAGTAATTTAAAAAATTTGGGTGGAATGTGTTTTAAATATATAAATTATTTAAAACAATATGAACTTCCCATTATTATATAAAAGAAAAACAAAGTTTTCATATTGGTCACATTATAACATCACATTGTAGACTAAATATATGTAAAAGTATACAGGGCTCCTGTATATATAACAAACCAACAAACCAGTATTGATATAAAACTTCCCTTTTCTTTTTGTCCTATATGCGACACTGTTGTGCCCTCCATGCTCCCTGTGTAAAAAAGGATAGGGCTTTGTAAATATATTATGTGTATATAGTATGTGCCTAGTAGAATACTTAAGTTATGTTTTTCCTAACATAGTATGTAAGCCTTTACTAACACTAATGTGAGTCTTTGTTACTTGAATAAACATTTTAATTATTAATTACATTATTTTCTGCGGCTATTACTGTTTGAATGGTTATCAATATTCAACATTAGATAACCAATAATCAAGATAAAAAAAAAAACTTTTCCAATTGCAGCCTACTGACTTAAATATCATTATCTATGTATAATTTATATAAAAAGCATAATTTAAAAGCATTATATATTTAGTATAATTTTCATATTTAAGCACATTTTCATTATATATGATTTATTCTACTAGTTTATAAGTTACTAACATTTTGTAACATGAAAAGTAAAAAGATGCAGATATTTTAAATCCTTAAACATTTATTTTACTTGTTCCCAATTAGCTAGTTAACACAAACTTAAAACAGATTTTTCTACCATTGTATATTTAAATTTGAATGTATATATTATTTCTCTCATCATAATTTTTAATATGGTTATTCCCTTAAGCTCTTTGTATAAAAAAATTACTATCTGTTTAAATAATCTCTATTTCATAATTAATAAGGTCTGATTCCCTTTTGGGTCTGGGTGTATTATTCTGATTGATTAGCTTTTTACAAAGTCAATTACTTGATTACCAATTTCAAAAGAATTGGTATGATTAAATGATTTGACTAAGTAGAAAATATATTTTCAGTAGTGGTCTTTTTAAAAAATATATTATCTGGTCTATATTAACTTCTCTAAACACTAAACCTGCTTTATTAGTCTTGCCATAAAACATGGAAAATTTATATTTAAAACTAAATAAATGTTTGTTAATAAAAACATACCTTTTTTGTCATATAATTTGGTCAATCTACACTTGACAAGGCTACAAATACAAAATCCCATGCAGTTGAAAGTCTGAGATTTTATAATATACAATATTCATTTAAGAATCAATATTAACTGGCTAAACATAGTTTTGAAATCGATGGTGAAACTTTTTTCATTTTCTTTTGATTATTATCAAATAATATATCAAAGATTAGCGATTCTCATAAACTATTTGATAACTTAAAACAAAACTTCAAATCTCTGGTCATGCCTCACTTACAGTGTTGTGTTTTAGTTGAAGGATGTGCAAATTTTTAAATGAAAAACAAATTCATTTATTGAATCCTAAAACCTTCAGTAGTAAATAACATTAGCCATATATCAATCCACAAAATGTCATGAAGGTAAGCGGTAACTAAAGGTTTTCAAAATACAAAAAAAATGCATGCGAGTTATTTGTAATGCAGATATGCTAGATTCCTGCTTCCCCTTATTCAAAAGACTCAAAATACTTCCAGCCCCTTGCTTGTATATTTACGAGACTTTAATATTTGTAAATAAAAATCTTTCACTATTTTAACTAAAAGTTCCAACTAACAGACCTCAATGTGGCAACCACAATGTACAATTGGAATACCCGATCATGGATGGAATGCTCAGCAATTAGTGAAAGAAATTGTTACAACATGGCAATAAAATTGTATAATGCACTAAGTGGTCACATGAAAAATATGACGCTGAGAGATTTAAAAATAGACTATTTAATTATCTGTAAGTGAATGACTTCTTAAGTAATTGTGACATTTAAAAAATTTTATATGACATTTTATTAATAATATCCTCTTTACTTATTGACAAAGCATGTGAATTGAATGTTTGTTTGTTTCGTCTTTTTAATACAATAATTTCAAATTTAATTGTTAAATATATATATTTTATTAATTTATTACAATGTCTCATATAAATGTAAAACCATATTACAACTTAATATTTACACGCCAGTCTTCGGCAGAACATGTAAAGCACATATATAATTTATTTGTCAATTATTCTACTCATGTTTCTTGTAAATAAATGCATTTTATTTTTAATTTTATTTTAACTGACGAACCTTTGATATATAAACAATATTATTACCTATACAGAGCTGGGGAGGTCCAGTTATAATATTATATCAAGAAATTCTTCAGCATTTACAAGTGGCACCTAGGATTTTCTTGTGGCTTGTACCAATTTTTGAAAATGGAAACTCATTATTACTAAATGATGGTTGGACCTAACTTGCATGACCCAACTTAACATGCCAGCTCATGAGGGAACTACTGGCACATTATCCTTGCACATGGTAATACTGGGCAAGTCAGAGCAATTGACCATCAACTACAATCTTTCACCAAATATTATATATTCTGCTGACAGCACCACCATATTCAACATAAGTATGTGAATTGAATAAATTAAAGTATTTTTTTTATTATGTTTCCTTACAGAATTGTTTAGTGTTTGTCAGGAAATCAAAACATATAACATAAGAACGATTAAAAGATTTTATGGCTTCACTTGACGTATTAAATAATCTGTGTGTGCAAATTGGTTAATAGAATTAAAAGCCGACACGGCCATAAAGTTTAGTTTACTTACTTTGATTGAACAATCTAGCAGCATGACCATCAAATGCATCCAGTAATGCAGAAGTAACATAACACGTTACAGCAATCACACAGTTTGTAGGCATATAATAAAATGATATAATTGCCAGAATAACGCGACCAAAGCCTGAAACATAAAACTTATTTTACACAAATTCAGGCTTTTGAAGAAACCATATTTGTACGTGAAAGATAGGAAAACCTTACCTATAATGTTTGGCACAAACAAAAATATATTTTCATCAGTGTCACCCATTTTGAAATATTCGATTTGTAGTTATAAGTCTATAAGTACTGTTTTATTTCGTACAGTGCGAAAAATAGCAACAATATATAATATTCTTGCAAAGAAAACTGCAAAGATCAGTGATTGTCAATGTTCAATCTCAATCATTCCTTACATGGGACCGATTTATCAAATCCAATCTAAAATCGGATTTCATTCACAAATCGTTTGTATCGTTTTCTTGAACACAGAAATCCGATTTCCAAATATCCAAACCTCAAACAAACAAAACTAATCGCCCGCATCCAATCCAAATCAATCAAACCAAAATCCGGCCAAACGAACTCTGGCTTAGGTATGTAAGATCAAAAATTCGCACCATCTCTATCAAACCAACAGTTTTATAGCGGAGAAAAAAAAGATAGCACTAATTTCATTAGATTTGGATTTTAGATTCCAGATACCTAGGTTTAGTTAGTTTTATTTCATAAACAACTTCGGGCTTACGAAATAACGTCGAATATTATTATAACGAAATATTCTTGATTTTTATGGTGTAGTGTGGATCGCATCCATATCACATCGCATTCAAAATCCAATTGTAAGTACGAGCTATGGCAATCTACCACGTGAAGCGCTATGGAAATCGGATTTCCGAAATCGGATTTTGAAATCGATTTCAAAATCTAAAATCCGATACAAATCGGATTGCATTAAAAAACGAAAACGCCCATGTCTATTCCTTTCCATTAGATCAATCCTAAATCAATCAAACAAGAGGAGCTAATATATGCTGCGTTTACATTTATCCAAGTAGCAATATATTCACAATCAGACCACTCACGATACAGGCCTAACCTAGTGTGGATGTGAAGATCACTGACAGAAAAAACATCACCATGATTTAAATTTTGTATCTGTACGGCGTCAATAAAGACTTTTTAATTTAATTTGAGCTATACAAAACTCTCGATCCAAGTTGGCCCATTAGGATATTGTAATGTTTATATAGGGAAATTCCCCATCTTGCAGCAGTATAAGGCTAAATGTTTAAAGATTATTTCTTTCTTTTTGAATTATTCTTTTACTTTTCTTTCGAAGAGGAACGATTGCAGCTGCCACACGCAACACAACTATACAGACAGACAAGACGACGTAAGCATAGGCAACTGAGAGTTGGGGGGCTATCTATTTGGCGCCCCAACCATATTGGGACGTCTATCTGAGCAACTCTTGCTACTCTATTTTGGTATGTATAACCATGAGCTTATGTTTGTATATATGTATACAAACAAGACGCATCCTCAAGAAAAAGTGATGGATGGATCCAAATCCAATACAGATCCACAATCTTTTCTTGGCCGGCGGCGACTAGGTAGGTAGGTAGTCGCCGCCGGCCAAGAAAAGATTGTGGATCAATAGGTAGTTTTGTTTGATGAGTTGATGACTTAAAAATGTCACGATCACGACGCGTATTTACTAACTTATCTGTGTTCAGCTTTCGTGCGTCCTGACCAAGGATACTCTACTACACTACGGATGGGCCCTGTGGTACTATATCTAAATAACGTTATGCAAATAATAATCATATCGCAACAGAAATATTCCATATGCCGTTTTCTCTTTCTAACCTTCCAAGTTTAATCTTTTGAAAAAGAGAACAATACATGTTTACTTCTTGTTGTTTATGGCAAAATTTCGTCAAGACGTTACGACTATGATAGCGCGTACCCAGATCGACCATCTTAATTGCCATTTGATCTGTGAAGTTGCTTTGTAAACAAAAGTGTTGATTGTGTTTATTGTGTTTTGGACATTAATTAATCAAGTTTTGGACCATAAAATTACATGGGTAATATAAATGCACAATGCCCTGTTGCTCTGTTAAAGATTGTGGTGCCCGTAATAGCGAAAATGAGCCTCAATGAACTGTGCACAAGTAAGTAATTATTTTCTTTGTTTTCACTTCGGTCAAGAGTATTTTTTTGGTGTATTTCTTGCTTCCTCGATGTGATCAGAGGACACTTCATGATCATTGTAATATTTTCGCCATAAAAGGCTTAGTTTTCATGATTTCTTCCAAAATTATTTCCTCTCATTGTTTACCTAGTGATGTGAAACACTGATCATTTAGTATTATCGATGTTTAAGTACTATCGGATTTGGTTTAAGTTGGTTGGTTGGTTAACATATTAAAAATCTAAATGCCTTCCAAAATGTAGGTAACATTATTTTTATAATTTAAATCTTTTTGTTCATGAAAACCTCATGTGGGGATTATTACTAATAAATAAAGAATAAATAAAGGAAAGAAAAATCCCCGCCTGTGTCGAAATTTTTCTTTCCTTTATTTATTCTTTATTTATTATTATTTTTATAGTTTACACTTTTCTTCACATTTGTTACTTTGAGGTGGTTATTGATTAGTAAAATTAAATAATTTCAGGTTTCCTACAAGTGAAGCACGGAGAAGAAAGTGACTTGATGGTATTGGCTTTGAAAACATCAACCATCGGCATAAAAATTGGCATTGCATTTTAAAGAAATGGTATGGTTTATCATAAAAAAATCACGAATGAAAAGGATTCATTCAGAACGTGTTATAACAAATTGACGTTGTTTAAAAATGAATAAATGTGACATTTTTTATTTAAATACGTTGTTTTTTTATTATTTATATAAACGATCTTGCAATATAAGTCAAGCACAGCATCAATAATTTGTTGTACGTGTACGACAATTGTGTAGTGTCGGCTTAGAATAGCACTACCCCATTTCTTCCGGTGGGTGTACGTAAGAGGCGACTAACAGACTTTTAACGGCGTTATAAGGGAATTTTGGGCGATGCGGTTGGACACCCATCACTTCCCAAAGGTGGCTGAGGAATTTGTCATTCCTTAGCTCTGGCTACCCCATCTAGGGATTTATAGCCGTTAGTAAGTATATGTAATGTGTACGACAACCGATTTAAAGTCGTCCTTGAGCGTATGGCACCCATTATTAATATCACTCAACCACTGATCGATGCACTGCAAGTTAAAAAACTTACCCCACGCCGAAAATCATAATAAATTATCGCTTGAAATTTTTCATGAGTTAAATCCATGGTGATGTGTGATCCATGGTGGCGAAACGTAGGTTTAAAACTGGTGTTAAAATATCTAGATCTAAATTAAAAGTATGTGCCCACTGACATAAGACATAAACGTTCACGCCGAATATCCCCGAAGGGGTTGGCAGAGGTACTAATACTTCTGAACATCACGTGACTTTGTCACCTGGTGTTCAGAGTACCCACGTTTTGCACGGACAGTGTACTCACGTGATAGGGGGCAGGCCTATCGCCGTGCCCACTGTTGTTATAAATTATTTCTACATAAACATGTTGGTAAATTTATCGATATTTTTCTATTCTGATTCTTCCATGATACAACCCTAGGTCAGCCATTTTAAGTGCCAATAGGCCACGCCCCCTGCTACGCTCCGAGAGTGTTTAGGGCCGATCCCTAGTGTAGAGAATCCTTGGTCCTGACATGTTCTCTGTGTCATTGCATCTGACAGTATTTGTCAGTGTTGCCAACGTAGGCGATTTTTCGCCATTTAGGCTACTGAGATTGGAAAACGGCGACCAAAAAATCGTAAAGGCGACTGGTCGCCTTTTAGGCTACTCGAAAAAGATTAAGTTTACTTTAATTTACAATCGAATATACGACGATCGAGATAAAAAGATGGTAAACCCCTTCACCCATATTAAACGTTTTATCTCTAAATACCTCCGAGATCATGTTGGCACTACTGTGAAAATATCACAGATGGAGTTGCGAATATTTAGTTTCGATTCTACCGATTATTCGAATCAGCATGTTAATTAGAACTATTCGAATCTGTATTTTTTATCCGCTTAACCTTTAATAATAATAATAATAAAACTCTTTATTGCACATTACAAAATAAAAACAACAATTTACAAAAAAAGATCGGTATAAAAGCCAAAGTACAACTGGCGGTCTTATCACTAAGAGCGATCTCTTCCAGACAACCCATTAATGGAAAGATTTGCTGGATTAAAAACATGTTCGGTAGATGTCCAATAAATTAAACTGATTTGCTTAAAAACTAAAATTATTCATCAAACTATTATCTATCTATTTTAAGTATTACTAAATATTTATTAAGTTCTAATACAGTTACAGATACAGATAGTATTCCATAAAATAAATAATATTCAATAAATACAATACATATGCAATATATATAAAGATTTTTAAATAAAATACATATATACATTTTACGACATAATATATAATAGAATATATAAACTTTTTTATGCAACACAAATGATATTATAATTTTTCGGAGAGGAAGTGTTTAAAAGCCTTATACACGATCACTTTCCGACCGCGGGGAAGTCTGTTGTTCATTATACCAATACTTGGTTGATTTCAACGGCCTTGGTCAGAATAGCACCTGCTCCGATAGAACTGCTCAAGTTGATTCTAACCACCGACCGTGTAGAACAAATATAAAGATTGATTGTTGCGACCAAGGACACATGGTCGGTGGTCGGAAACCGATCGTGTTTAAGGCGTTTTAGGAGTTTTAACAAATCAGGGCAAGAACAGAAATTGGTCGCAGGAGATCAAGCAGAATAATGTTTAAGATTCTGGCTAATAAGTATATAGACACGCCGATTTTAAAATCTTTTCTTTCCTTAACTTTAAAATACAGTACACTAACAATAAACACGTTTTGATACTACTAATAAATAAAGGAAAGAAAAACTTCGACACAGGCGGGAATCGAACCCGCGACCTCGAGTATACAATCCCGTCGCTCTGCCAATTGAGCTACCATGTCAATGGCTGCCAGCGCGAAATTCTTCTGTCATTTGTTTCTTTTACACTTTAAAGTAAGGTTTGCAAAAATTAAAAAAAAATGAAAATTAAAAATATCTGAGGTAGGGAACGCAAGTTCAAGTTTTTCTTTCCTGTGTTGTTGAGGTTTTCATTAACAAAAACATTCAATTTACGTTTTGATACTTTTATTTTCTTTAAATAACTTCAGACTCTAGTTTAAACGACTTGTAGGTTTAAGTGTGAAGTACTGATTTTATTGTATTATTATTATTATTATTCGAGATAATACACTTGCAGCAATGTTTTGCTGATGCGTGTATATCACTGCACTTGTTTTAAATATTTGTCAAGTCTGTTTTTAAAAGAGTTTCCTAACATAGGACCTTTCGAATTGCTTAGCAAAGATATTTGCTACTTCCTTCTGATCACTGGTGATCTCAAGCGTAACTTCATTTTTTAGAGAGGGCGGTATTGACACTTTTGATGTAATTTGTTTGCGGATGTAACCGTGAAAAGATTTAGGACATTTCGTAGTCACTTCTTTCTCATATTTCATTCGTGCGGATCTGGTTAAGCTTATTATTTTATTGTTCACTTTTCGATATTTTTTATACAATATTTTCGATTTGTCTGTCAGGTATATGCTCCAGAGTACAGCTTTTTCTTGTGTCATTTTTATTATTTGAAAGGAGGATAGAGAGGATGGATGACAGTAAAGTGGTGAAAGAGATCTATAGAGCCAATGTGGAAGGTAATGTTAGTAGAGGACGACCTCGGAGGCGGAGGACACATTTAGATCAAATAGAAAATGTGCTCAAAAAGGCAGGTGTCCGAAGTACGAAGAATAAAAGAGCATGTATGAAAAGATTGATGGATGTGAATGAAGCTAGAGAGGTTTGCCAGGATCGTACAAAGTGGCGATCGATAGTCTCTGCCTACCCCAATGGGAACTAACGGCGTGAGAATATGTATGTATGTATTTTTATTATTTGTGGTCCAATCCATGGTTTGTTATGGTTGTATACTTTTTTTGGTTTTTGTGTGGGTACATATAGATTAATAGCCTTATCTATTTGGGTTTTGAAGTGATCCCAACCACTAGTTACGTCGTTTATTTTATACAATGGGATTTCAATTTGTAACGATTGCGATATCTTTTCAAATTCAGCTTGAAAAAAGTTTTTTCGTGGGCAATTCTTAGTTGACACATTTTTGTTTTCTAATTGAACTTGGTAACAGCACATGATGATCACTTTTCCCAATGTTTGGCATATGTTCTAACGCATACGGATTTCAGATTCGATTAAGTGAATCATAATCATAACATAACCCTCTCAATCGCTCTCTGGGTTACTTTGAGCCTTCTGATATTGTCATTGTGAAAGGTTATGTCTTTGTGCATAAGTTTTCATCATTGCAGAGCACTAAATCCAAAAGTGATTCTTGTTCATTTCTTTTCCTTGTGTATGTACAGGAAGTTATAATATAATACATAAGTAAATAGTTAAAAAAGTGGTTTAGTAGTTTAGGCTACTACTTTAGGCTACCTCATTTCAAATTGGGCTACTTAGGCTACTCAAGCTTTGAAAATTGGGCGACATAAGGTCTTGACTTGTTGGCAACACTGGTATTTGTCTGTGGAGCGAGTCGACGTAAAAAAATTGCCGGAATGTGTCGAAAATGGTGATTTTAAATTTTGCAATAGATATTTATCTTTTTTAATGATAATTAAACTATTGAAATTATTTAAACAAAAATGACCAAATAAAAGCATTGTGTGAAACTTTGAGTTGCTGCAGACGAGTGGAATAAGTGTTTTAAAGTCATAAGACTTGTGTCATCTGACTGCTGTTCCTTCAAGATGGCTCCTTCGCCGGAGTACGATAAAGAGCCCAAAGCTCCGGATAAAAGTGATACAAACAATAGCACTGAAGAAGCCAAGGTGCCACACAATACAGTAAACGAACTGGCCTGCCCTCCGGACGAAAAACCTTCTTGTAGTTCTATCAATAATGAGAATGAGGTAAGTTGACCTCTACTGCTTTTTTTAGTTTAATTATCTCTTATTCGTAGATTTCTGATAGTAACTGTTTACTGAGATTAATATTATCGAATATTTATGTACACAGCAAAATTGTAACAAGTAAATTTTCTTGAGAAATGATTCAACTTCCTTTGTAAGATGGCTTAGAAATAATTTCTAGTTTATAGATGAGATTGACAGAAGTCTGACTTCAACTTGTTGCTTGATTTTTGTCAATTTATCTATGAAATACGGTATTCCTCTTGCTTTATTTTAAAAGTATGATATTTGATTTCACGTTTGAAAAGATTGTTGTTATTAAACTGATAGACTATATATTATTATTTTTAGATATCTTGCTTTACTTAATATTCTGTCAAATTGTGCACACTTATCCTCTTGGAACTAGTTTACCTTAAATCTGATCATATTATCTCTGCATCATTCAGTTTTTGCTTATGTTGAACCCATAGAAATACATTACAAATCATTTTCTTAATTTACCATAAGAAAATGAACCATTAACTATTAATTGATCAAATAGAAGTTATAAGTTCTCAAACCACAACACCTCACATTATCTAGAAAAGTATATGTTTATTAATTCTTTGGCTAGTATCATTGATGTATATGATTTTTTTTATCTCAAAAGTAATGAGCATTCTTATATCTTAAGGTAATGTAGAGGTATTAACTCACATGAAACTTAAAGGTTTAAAGGATTTTAAATAACTTCATGGTGCATAACCCTCACAGGGTTGTCTAATATGACACTGTACATATCCTTATTTATGCAGTATGAAATAAATAGTTCTGAACCATAAATAACATATATAAAATAAAATGTATTGTTCTCATAAAATGGCAATATCAGAAAATGATGTATTACAATTTGCATTTCTAATTGGTAGTGAATGTTTGGCACGGCAAAAGAGGCATGAAAGTAGAGTGAATGCAGTGGAAATAAGATCCTTCAGAGGTACATGTAATGTAGAGTTGTGCGATTGTGATTTGTGAATGTTTAGGTGTGATAGATGATGTAGTGTGCAAGATACAGAAAGAAATGTTAAGGTGGTTTGGGCACATAGAGAGGATGGATGAATGTAAAGTGGCAAAAGAGCAATGTGGGTGGTATTGTTAGTTAAGGACCGTGTAAGATGTGTGGAAACTAAATCAAAAACATTCTTACAAAGGCGAAAGTCCGTAGTGTAAAGAATTAAAGAGCATGTATGAGAAGAATGATGAATGTGACAGAAGCAAGAGAGATTTGCCAGGATAGTACAAAGTGGCAATCTATAGTCTCTGCCTACCCCAATGGGAACAACAGGCAAGAGTATAAGTAAGTAAATCTAAATGATATAAAATCTTTGAGTTGTGAGTATTTTACTAGAGTTTAATAAAATTTCCTGAAAAACATACATAACATAAACATAACATACATAACATAAACGTTCACGCCATTTATCCCCGAAGGGGTTGGCAGAGGTACTAATACTTCTGAACTCACATGGCAAGCGCCATCTAGTTTCCAGAGAAGGTACCCACGTTTTGCTTAGACAGTGTACTCACGTGATAGGGGGCAGGCCTATCGCCGTTTTGTACGAATACACTGTCACATGACTAAGTATAACTCAGCCATGTAAGTTTCCTCACGATGTCTTCCTGAAAAAATCAGATAAATAGCCTTTTCTTATAGTAAAAAATGCAGAATTATGCTGCTTTTTAAAATTGCTGCTGCTACTCCTTTAGGCTGTTTGAGTATTGCAGTGTAACCTTCATATTTAGAGTGTGAAAAATATCAGTGTGCATGAAAGGCTGAAAAAAAAATGTTATTACAACCTCAAAAATATAAATCTACAATTTCTTCTTTCACCTTAGAATATATTTTATTTTTAATTATTATTTCAAAAGGTAGCTTAGAATTGCACCATCCCATATCTTCTGGTGGGTGTCGTATCAGGTATCTAAGGGCATTTAACCCTTTATAAGGCTCTGGTTATATATTGGACATCTTCATTTCAACCTCTATTATTTTATTACTTATTTATTAGTAATAATCCCCACATGAGGTTTTCATGAACAAAAAAAAGATTTAACTTACCCACCTTCAAATAGAAGTGAAATACAATGATTTTTTTATTATACCTCTGCCTTATAAAGGGTTAAGTGATTTTTGGTAATGCAAGAGGTGACCTGCCACCAACAACCCCTTTTTTCTTTTCTTCATCATCAACAATGTATTCTTTGTGTCCTTGCCATTTCGTTAAAAATGGGGGTACAAAGATTTTTTCTTTGCCTATTAGTATGTAGATATACCTTATTTGCTTCAGAGCATCCCCGGAAAAATAGGTGGATTTTGGTGGTTTTCAAACTCTATAAAGTTTATTTTTATGATATTGATATGACTTGAATAAAATATATATTGAATATTGGCTCATGGTCCTTAAAATTGCAACATTTTAACGATATGATGAATAAAAACTAAATATATTACAACATGATATATTTTCATAAAAACCATAAAGGCTCCACTGGTATAACATAGATGTATGCACATTACGTATCTATTTTCGCTCAATTTAATTAGTAACTAAATTAAGTGCATTATTAATGTGCATGTGTTTATTCTGTCTGTGTCACTCTCAATTAATTTACCATCATTACCATTTTTCAATATTTTTACAACTTTGAAAGCTCAGTAGGTAGAACACCCGCTTATCATGCCGACAAGTATGGGTTCAAATCCCAGAGCGGGCCTACACCAGTTTGCCTTTTCTATAGTCATATTTGTATTAAATTTATCATGGAAGCCACATAGTTAAGTTGTTCTTAGTCACATATTAAAAATACTTGAAAACAGAAACGAAGAAAGGATTGCATGACTACTGTCCCAAGCAATGCTATAGAGAAGAATAACTGAGAAAGGCACCTGTTGTTGTGACAAGGGTTACAGATTTTAAATAACTGTCACAAGAATAAGCAAAATTCACATTTAAGACTTATTCCTTCAAGTAGGTCATATCATGAAACGACCTACCCATGTGCCTGTGATTTTAACAAAAAGCTTTTGCGTAGTGTTTAGATCGTCTTTCTATATAGTATAGTAGTAGTATATTGGTAGCAGTATCCATTAATATAAAGTATAGTCAAATTAATATTCATGAAAATTTTAAATGTTTTGTAATAAGCATAAGCATAAACGTTCACGCCGAATATCCCCGAAGGGGTTGGCAGAGGTACTAATACTTCTGAACATCACGTGACTTTGTCACCTGGTGTTCAGAGTACCCACGTTTTGCATGGACAGTGTACTCACGTGATAGGGGGCAGGCCTATCGCCGTTTTGTACGAATACACTGTCACATGACTAAGTACAACTCAGCCATGTGGGTTTCCTCACGATGTTTTCCCTCACCGTTAACAAATGTTAAATGTTTTGTGTTCCCTTGTTAAACCAATCATTCCATCATGAAACAAATCGAAATAACATAATACTAGTTGAAATAACATAATAGCTTGACGCAGATTTTAGTGTATTGATCCGGCCAGTATGCGTTACATAGTTTACACACATTTAGTCAAAAAGCTTTTGCTTTATAATCATTTCCCCAATCAGAGTAACTTATTATCCAATAGTGGCAGAGGAATTTTATTATTCCTAAGCTCTGGCTACCCCTTCTAGGGAAATCCCTACATACTTGCTGTGTAGTGTCGGCTTAGAATAGCACTACCCCATTTCTTCCGGTGGGTGTACGTAAAAGGCGACTAACGGTATTGGGGCTTTTAAGGGATTTTTGGGCGATGCGGTTGGAGACCCATTACCAACAACCTTTATTTTTACCTTCTTTTCCCCACTCACATTTCCAAAAGTGGCTGAGGAATTTCTAATTCCTTAACTCTGGCTACCCCTTCTTGGGATTTATAGCCGTGAGTATATGTATGTATGTATGTACAACCCTACAATAGCCGTGAATATATTTATGTATGTGCTTCCAAATATCAAACACTAGCAACACGTACAATATGAGATGATTAAATCATTCGCGCATGTCACGCTGTGACCTCATCAGCATGACAAACAGATGTGCCCACCTAATATGGTTTGATGCTGGGAATTGAACTCGAATTTGTTAACAATCGTCTAGATGAAAGTATTTGTTAGGTTCGAGTCAACGAATGTATGAAAAGACATTTTAATGTCCATCTAATTCTAATCCTAAATTTGGGGGGAAAGTAATTCTGCGACTGAGTAACTATTTATGGACAAGTAGTGATTCTTGTATGGATATATATGGGAAGAGTTAAGAGAATGCAATAAATGCAAGTTATATATATGACTGACGTGAAACGGCCCTATAGTGACCAATCGCGGAAACCACCTCTATAATCTATGTATTTTCTATTATGTCCGGCTTACTGTGACGTATGATTCATCGATAGTTGAAAAAAATACTAGAATGATACCACAAAATAAAATAGAAATAGATGATTGATTGATGGAACATAACCAAATCAGACAAAAGGGGTTTCGCTATTATTATAACCATATTCACGAATTACATCCTTTGGAAAATTGCATTAATGTATGTCTGTGCAATATGATCTGCTATTTTCTTTGAGTAATATGGCCGTATACTGTCAGACGTTGTATAACAGCACTACCGCGTTTGTTATACTATTGTTTGTCATTTGTCAGTCTACGTCTTTCTGAGAAATGATAGGGTAATGCAGTTTAAATACTAAATGTCTCAAACGTTCGAATTGTGTCACATGCTATGGTTTCCAGAAAATGAAAACAATAATTACTTTTACAGTCATTAGAAAATTCGGGATTTTTTACTTTTATAAATAGTACTCGAGCGACATGAAGACCGACTGTAGATATGCAGTTATTTCTCAAGCAAACAGGGGGCAGGCCACCTGCGAGAATGACCCATTTTATATTCTATCTTCATATTCTCTTATATTGGCTTTGCCGTGTAGTGCCGGCTTAGAATGTCGCTACCCCTTTCTACCCACGAGTGTCGTAAGAGACGACTAAGGGTATTGGGGCTTGTTATTGGATTTTTGGGCGATGCGGTTGGAGACCCATCACCAAAAACCTTTTTGTTTACCATCTTTTCCCCACTCAACTTCCAAAAAAGGCTGAGGAATTTATAATTCCTTAGCTCTGGCTACCCCTTCTAGGGAAATATATCCGTGAGTATATATGTATGTATGTATGTATATTCACTTAACAATTTATGCTTTTATTTCGAACAAAAAGCTATTACATTATCCCGTAACCCAAGCTAAGCTTCTCTAAAAGCATTGTGTGCTTAATGAATGAACGCGGGCATTGTCGGTTAACGTAATGAGGTAAAAGGCAGACAATTAGGAATTCAGCGGTGGTCGTGTAACTGTACCGTGTCGCGCAGACGGACCGGGTGTAGGCTTACACTGTCCGGCTCTTCGCTATTGTATGCCCTATTCTACTAAATTATACGAGGACAATAAAATCTAGTATTAGTCTGCCATTTTTTTGAAAACCTTAAATGTGACTTCTTTCTTTTCAAGACACATTTTGACACAGGCGGGAAATTTTTCTTTCCTTTATTTATTAGTAATAATCCCTACATGGGGTTTTCATGAACAAAAACATTTAAATTATATGGTATGTTCAGGAAACATTATGCCTTCGTATAGTAGTTTACAAATACAAATACAAATAGTTTATTCAAGAAAAGCGTACTAGTTAATTATAATGGTTTATAAACAAAAACTGTGCTTAACTTCACAGTGCAATTTTAAAGATAATTGCAGCCGAACTAGACGATAGTACAGTAGTGATTATACAGTACGTGAAAAAAAGTAAAATGTAAATTTTGACTCACAAAAGGTAATGCAAATCATTCCCTTGCAAGTTTTTTTTACATACAAAAAACCCCTAAGTATAAACTGAAGTCTGCTGGTATTTCTGTATTTGCAATTGCAAGTCCTAAGAACAAGTATTAAGGACTCCTCTTAAGCACAAAAGTAAGTCAATTAGTATCTTAACCTTCAGCCATTTCTTACGAAAAATTTGGTTACAATGAAATCGTATGAAAGAGTTCACCAATGTAAGTCGCTTGAAAGAGTTGTTCGATGTAAGACGCTCAACAAGGGCTTTCCCATGATTCATGAACTAAAAATCGATAGTGGCTTGAATTCAGCTATTTGTTTAACCAAAACTTAACTGAATCGATATTTTTTATCAGATAAGCTGTCATTTTTCATAAATTTAATTCAAAAAGTGTTTCGTGCAAGCAAATATTTCCTTTAAAATCGTTTTGTGTGAATATATTTCTGAAGCAGAATTGCATCCTAAATAAACGGAAACTCAGCTTCATTGTAGTTTGGTTGTCTTAAACTCACACATTACTGCAGTTTTTATCCGTACTTTTTGGGAACACATAAATATAATTGAATCACATTTTGCTTACAAAGAAAATAATATAATACGATCTTTTTGTTCACACAGACGGACTTGTAAAATGCTGTTTCATTTTGATTAAAAGTTAGCATTTCACACTGCTTAATAATTACTCATTATTTAAAAAAAAACCTATGTAGGGGATTCGGTGTTGGCTCGAAAGCGCGGCAAGCTTTTTTTTCAGTTATTTGGTATGAATTGAAATTAATTGACGTCGTGTATCTCAGTCAGTAAATTCATATATCATCACTTAAAAATGTTATCCAGTCAATGAATTTATGTCACCAACTATCCGTAGTATTGGTAGATAATTCTGCAAAGAGTTACTTCTATATTACGTTGAACATCAATACTGAATTTGATTAAAATAACCATGCTGTTGCTTTGAGATATTTAGATAAACCAAACTTTTGCAATGAACCTTTAGTGATAGGAAAAGGAAAGACATTTTGAAACCATATTTAGTTAAAATCATAGTCTGATTAAAAATAATAATCCTAGGACACCATTAAAAAATAAAACTTTATTATTTAAAGTTTCTACAAACTTCATAGCAACAAGTAAAGGTACCAAAGTCAATCTTGCAAACGAAAACAAGTTTTCGCTAAACATATCATGAATTTTAATGAATGAATAGTTCCTCGGTTTAGATATAACTACTGCTTGTGCTAATTTAGCTATAAGTTAATGTCCGGTTGCCCCGCCCCATCTTGACGTTCGGATTACCAAAACAGGCTGATCTATTCCAGACGTTTAAATACATGCCATAGGAAGATCTATTTTTTGGAATGGAAAGGTGAAAAATGAAGCACGAAAAATTCCTTGCTACATTAGGATAGTATTTTTCGTCATTTGTTGCTCAGATAATATTTTTTGTGCTAATGCGTGTTGTAATAGAGCTCATTCTCGAGTGTAATGTAATGTTCTAGTGTCAAAGTCAGCCCCTTATTTACTTTTAATGGCTAGAGCGATCAAAGCGCTACTTCTACATTTTAAGTAAAATGATTAAACATACATACATACCTACATATACTACGGCCGTGAATCCCAAAAATGCCGAATTTGGAAGTTGATAGGGGACAAGATGATAGAAATAAAGTATAGTTGGTGATGGGTCTCCAACTGCATCGCCCAAAAACCACTTAAAAAGCCCCATACCCTTAGTCGCCTCTTACGACATGCGTGGGTAGAAAGGGGTAGTGACATTCTAAGCCGGCACTACACAGACACAGCAAATGAATGGAGTGGTGTTTTGAATAATGGTTTTTCGGCGATGCGGTTGGAGACCCATCAACAACTTTACTTTATTCCTATTTGTAACAGTCCTAATTTTCTAGCTGTCGAGACACATAACTGAATTTGTTTATGCTTCTATAATAAATTACCGTAGAATTAAAACTTGGCTGCTTCTTTTATTAATTTTACTTAAGCTGCATTTCCACTACCTCCTAATTGTGAAACCTATTCGTTCCCAATCTCTTTGCTCTACTAGTTGGCAGTGTACCAATACTGCAGGTTACTAAAGTTCAGACCTGGCGAGCCTCCAGCCCGTAGTAACGCTGAAATCTATGACCAAGGCTCCAGATTTATTGATCGCCCCGCTTTAATTGTTTCTTGTCTACGTTACTTACTCAGGTGTGAAAGGAATATATTTGCTAAAAGATCTTTACAGAAGTACGAGATGAAAATATGTTTCCTATATCGGTTTGTATAGCTCCCACGTTTTTATTTTGCTTGACTGAGTTTAAAGAATGAGGCTGAAAGTCCTGAAAGACCTGAGTTATGAAAAGGAAAAAGTTAGGAATGCCGGAGCTTCTATTTTTCTCAGTAAAATAAATTTGTTGAAAAGCTTGAAGACTTACAAAATACTTTGTTAAAGTCTATACAAACAAATATAAATTATAATTTAGTTGGAATATGGTTGTCCAAAAACTTGCTAATTCGAGCCAATGTTTTAGGGTACATGCTACAGTTCGATCTTTAAAAGGCGGCAGGTCTCAAAATCAATACTGAATGTCTCAGACGGGGGACGTGGGATGTACGTGTAATACTATACCAATGCATGTATTGTACGCTTAATCAATTACAAGTTTTAAGTCAACATTTCTATATTACCTACCTTACTTACTCACACCTATCTGTCTGTTCCTATTGGGGTAGGCAAATATCATCGACTTTGCACCAGATAAATCTCTTGCTTCCCTAACATTTGTTGTTATACTGAAGCATGTTATTTTCTTTTCACCCCCACTTCCTTCCACTTCCACCTTCGGACCTCCTACTTTGTAAGAACGTTTCAATCTGTCTTCTTGTGTCGATGTCCTCTTCTGATAACACCACATTGGCTTTATAAATCTCTTTGGCCATTTTCATCCATACTGCCTCTAATCCAAAAGAGCACCAATATTTTTATCTTTCTCTGTTATTTTAAAAATACTATCATGCAATCTTCCAGAAAATGTATGTATACACATACATATACTCCCTAGAAGGAGTAGCCAGAGCTAAGGAATTAGAAATTCCTCAGCCACTTTTGGAAAGTTGAGTGGGGAAAAGATGGCAAAATAAAGGTTGTTGGTGATGGGTCTCCAATTGCATCGCCCAATTATTAAAAAGTATGTATAACCAATTTGTCTCCCATGCATCAGATTATAGCCGCACCTTGGCTAGTCATCACGGCTTGTGTTACCCTGCATTACGTCATTTTGCAGGACAAACCTCAGTAGGTTATACTTATGTCAAGGTTTCGCCTTTCAAACCTTCATCCCAATACGTCCAGTGAGTTAGACATCTACCAACTCAAAAGAAGTAGTGCCGGCTTAGAATGCCACTACCCCTTTCTACCCATAGGTAGACCTACCTACGGGTGTCGTAAGAGGTGTTTTTTGACGATGCAATTGGAGACCCATTATCAACGATATTTTATTTCTACAATCTTGTCCCATATCAATTTCCAAATGTGGCTGAGGAGTTTCTAGCTCTGAAAAGAATTTGCTTGAAGTATTCGGTAACTAATTTTCTGTCTCATGCAAACGTATCAGAGACACAGATATAATGCCCTTAACTGTATCTTTTTAAATCCAAATCTGGGTTTGTAACGTGATGTTATGAATTATGTGACCTGATAATATTCATCGGATTACTTTTATATACTTAAATGTATTAATGACGGCTAGAATCAAAGTCAGCAGTGGCTGAGTTTTACAACGTACAAATAATAGTTGAAAAGTTTATAAAACTCTGAAAGGATTCTAAAAAATAGTAATTTACAACACATATTAATAAATATTGATTTTCGGATATTTTAACCGCGTGTTATTACATTATTTTTAAAGCCCGACGTTTCGAAAACTTTTCAGTTTTCATGGTCACGGGAAGACTGAGGTGTTATTTGAAACCTAGAATGATACGCGAATCTATTGAAATAAAGAAACATCCAAACTTCAATAGAGATGATGGTTGGCAATTACCACCTGCGTGGAACCCGATCATTAGCACAACTAAGCGAGGGAAGAACACTAGCAAGACTCCAGATAACATTAGCTCTTTTTGTACATAGCAAATATTAAACGCAAATGTAACTTAGAATTTTGTGAAGGTAGTTAGTATTAATAATTTTAAAGTACTGTATAATGACAAATAACACCTCAGTCTTCCCGTGACCATGATAACTGAAAAGTTTTCGAAACGTCGGGCTTTAAAAATAATGTAATAACACGCGATTAAAATATCCGAAAATCAATATTTGTTTCAATTATAATGTGCAATCGTGAAAATCTTAGAAAATAGTACATATTAATAAACCCTATATTCTTATGAGCGTTAGTCATTGAAATTAAGAAACCCCACGAAATAAAAACATTCCTTATTGCTCTGCTTATACTACGAAGATCGTTTAGTCGCAGTAAAGCAACTCCCTAAAAATAAGCTTAAAACGAAAATATATTCATAGATAGTTTTTTTTATTACAGGACGAGTACAGGTTACGTGTTAAATGTTGCAATAATGATCTGTAGTTAAGTCTTGAGCCTACTTTTACTTATATAATTTTTTTTACAATTTAGCGACAAGTAGACCAATTCACACTTATAAATATCCAAAATATAAATGTCTTGATAATAATTTAATACAATAATCAGGACTTCTTCTATTATTATTTATTAGTGGTTGACGAGACTAGAACTCTCTGATTAATGACTTCTATAACTTTAATTCAATCTATGTCTTTTTTTTTTATTAGTTCGGAATACTTACAGCTAAATAATACAACAAGTGTTTACAAATTCAGTTATCAACTAAGCCAAAACAAGTATTCGCATTATATATGTATGTGTCTAATCGTTTACGTTATTTAAATTGATAAGGATTCCCCTTATATAGGCTTTAGGGCTTAGGTGATGGAGATCCCTGAAGTTGTGTTAAAATCACTATCCCATGCGGAGAAAGTCGCGGGATGAAGCTAGTAAAAATAGGCATTATCGTTTTTGAATACTTTGTTGATGTTGATGATGAAATCTGTATAATAAAATATGACAATGTTCAGGACACATATAACAAGCAAACTAAAATGAAAAGCAATTATATTAAAAGAACTGAACAGATTTAAAATTAAATAACAAACAGTAGTGTTGCAGTGCAGTGACAATGAAACTTTAACCTCGTTCACACACTTGTAAAACCTTTCACGAAGTGTTAGCAACAGGTTGGTAGAGCGGTGCTTTACTCCGTGACTTGCCACGAGGAGCTTGCCTTAATAATACCAACCTACCCCAGTTTTGTAGGGAAAACTGAAATGAATATTCAAATAATTCAATGGATGTTCTGTAGTTATATCGTTTTATCACGCAATCAGGTGCTCACAGAGGGCAATAAAAATTACGAATTAGTAAATTTTGCTAATATAGCGTGCGTATATCCCTTAGGGACAGATTTCCATGTCCATCTGTAACGATCCCCCTTCATCGACATTCGAAAGTTAAGTGTGCTAAAAATTAAAAAGTGATAGTTACGAGGGTGGGTCAATAAGTCCGTGACTTATGGAATAAAACACAGATTTTATGATAAAAAAAATAATTTTATTTTTCAACGTAGTCTCCCTTGAGCTCTATACACTTTGTCCAACGCTTCTCCAATTTTTTTATTCCTTCCAAAAGAATGATTTGTCGAGGGTACTCAAAATAGGCCTTTGTTTGCGAGATGACTTCATCATTGGAGTCAAACCTTTTTCCACCTAGCCATTTCTTCAGGTTTGGGAACAAGTAGTAGTCGCTCGGAGCCAAATCTGGAGAATAGGGCGGATGAGGGAGCAATTCATGGCCCAATTCATGGATTTTTGCCATGGCAACTGCACATGTGTGCACCCTTGCATTGTCTTGGTGGAAAATAACTTTTTTCTTGGCCAAATGAGGTCGGTTTTTTTTTCAAATCGTCATTGAATCGGTCGGCATAATAATCCTCATTGATTGTTCTTCCCTTTTGTAGGTAGTCAATGTGGATTATCCCGCGTGCATCTCAAAAAACAGTCGCCATAACTTTATTGGCTGACAAACCCACCTTGGCCTTCTTTGGCGCCGATTCACCCTTAGAAACCCACTGTTTTGACTGTTGTTTGGTCTCTGGTACGATGTGATGGATCCATGTTTCGTCCATGGTTACAAAACGGCGCAAAAACTTCTCCACATTGCGATTAAACAACGCCAAACCTTCCTGTGAAGTTGTTACACGATTGCGTTTGTGGTCGACTGTGAGCAAACGCGGCACCCATCTTGCGGAAAGCTTTCTCATGCCCAAGTAATCATTCAAAATTGAAACCACTGAGCCATGCGAGATCCCTACGGCTTCCACAATCTTTCGCACTTTCAATCTTCGGTTGGCCAAGACCATATCGTGAATTTTTTTTATTGTTTCGGGTGTAGAGACCTCAACTGGGCGTGCAGGACGTTCGCCATCTTCAGTGCTTGCCTTGCAGTTGCCACAACGAAATTCAGTAAACCACTTTTTTACCATTGAAATACGATGGTGCAGTCCCCATAGTATTTATCAAGCTTAGCCTTGGTCTCGGTAATGGTTTTTTTTCGCAAGAAATAATGCTTAATAAGCACACGAAATTAACTTTTTTCCATTTTCTCCTCAAATTTGTGAGTAGTCTTATAAAAATAGCTGTCAAACACAAACTAACTGACGCAGCAAGTTAAAATTTAGACAGGAGTCAACTGACATATGCCTGTTCACAGGAGCAGTGTTGCTGTTTCAGTAAAGAGGTCAGAAATTCAAAAAGTCACGGACTTATTGACCCGCCCTCGTATTACAGTCTATTTAAGGAAACACCATTAAGATACATTACATACATATGTACTGACTGACTATCGCCACTTTGTCCTGGAAAACCTCTCAATCTTCACTATCATTCATCGATACATACTTATACTCACACCATTAGATCCTTGTGGGGTAGGCAGAGACTATCCACTTTGAACATGCCACTTTGTAAGGTCGTGACAAACCTCTCTAGCCTCGTTTACATCCATCAATCTTCTCATACATGCTCAATACTACAATTCTTAATACATTTATCGATGTTTTCAATAAATGATAAAATACATGTCTGCAGCTTTTATAACTGAATCTTTTCGACAAACTCGATAACATTAGAATCGCGGGTAACGTTCAAAACGTGACCTAATAAAAGTGACGGATGCGTTATCAGAAGGGCCAAGGGCAGCGGATCGATCGACGTCGGGGCCCTGACCCGACTAGGCCCGGGAGATGCGGGTTGCGGGCCCTGACCCGGGGAATTCAATTTACCTGTTGCCAGTTGTGTCATATATGAACGTAGCTGAGTTACGGCGGTATCAGCGAAATATGGTTTCAGTAAATTTAGTAATGTTGAGATTATTCTTTAGTAGCAAAGTGAACTTACTTTTGTAAAGGAAGAAAAGTTTTCATTTGCTAGATCTTTGCCTAGGAATTAAACCTAATATATTTTACAACTCCACAGAGGATTTCTCCGGGTTTTTTTTCCAATATGTGATACTGTTGAAAGTAGTAGTTGTTTGACGGCAGTAAGATAGCTACATAAACCTTTCGCATTTCTCTTTTTTATGAATATGTACTTAAATATTTTTCGCATGTTTTTTATATCACTAAATGGTTAACTCATAGTAATTTCGTATGCCCTTTATGAGTACGCTGTGTTTGCCCTAAAATAAAAATAAAAGAATAGATTCTGCCTACCCTTCCAACACACAAATTCGGCTGCGGAAATGTTCGTGTATAAGTAAATGCGATGTGAAATAGAGTGCAGCATACGACGACGCCCGCGGAATTTGGTGTGTTTGGCAATTATCCATGACCGCCGCCGCCGCCGCCGCCGCCGTCCGTCAACCGCCCGATACACTTATTGAGAGCTTAAAACACTGATTGGGGATTAAAGTATTAATATGAACTAGGCCACTCGTCTTAAGATCGCATTTAGATCAAATTGATAGCACATACATGCATGCATACGTATACTCACGGATATAAATTACTAGAAGGGATAGCCAGCTCTTTAGAGTAACAAATTTCTTTGGTACTTTTGGAAGTTGATCGGAAAAAGTTTGTAAAATAAAGGTTGTCGGTGATGGGTCTCAGCTGCATCGCCGAAATATCACTTATTAGCAAATAGAGAATGTTGTTAAAAAGGCAGGCGTCCGAAGTGACGAAATTTAAAGCTGGAATTGTTGCGAACTGAATCCGACGATCTTATTTAAATTTTAATATTAGGATGCTGTGTATTCTGTATCCCAATCAGTATGGGGCTTTTAAAGGAGTCTTGGGTGCTGAGATTGAAACTCATTTTTAACTTTAACAATCCCTCATTGCAGGAGATATTTGTCTCTCAATTTTCAAAAGTTACTAAGGTAATATTGAGAAAATAACGTGTCCATTATTGGTCGGTAGTCGGTATATTGATAGTTTATGTAGCCTACCCTCGCAATGCTAGCTTCTTAACTCTTTGCAATACTATATAAAGAACTTACATACATACATATTCTCACGCCGTTAGTTCCCATTGGGGTAGGCAGAGACTATCGATCGCCACTTTGTACGATCCTGGCAAACCTCTCTGGCTTCGTTTATATCCATCAATCTTTTCATACATGCTCTTTTATTCTTCATACTGCGGACACCTGCCTTTTTGAGCACATTTTCTATTTGATCCAAATGTGTCCTCCGAGGTCGTCCTCTATTAACATTACCTTCCACATTGGCTCTATATATCTCTTTCACCAATTTACTGTCATCCATCCTCTCTATGTGCCCAAACCATCTCAACATTCCTTTTTCTATCTTTCTTACAATATCATCTTTTATACCACACCTTTCACGAATCACATCATTCCTCACACGATCACATAACCTTGTAGAAAAAGAACTTGTCACTCAGATATCATGGTTTTCCATAGGTGTTGTTTTTTTGAAATCCAATCCCTGGTAATCTCCTACAATAAAACTAACTTATTATTTGAATTTAAAATAAGCCAAGATCCTTGAAATATATATGTCTATTTATAGTCTTTCAAATTGCATTCAATACATATTTATAAAGTCCGATGGCACGACCTCATGAAATTCGATAAGAATGAAGTGATGTAGGGTTGCCACCGGCCCTATTTTATTGGGCGCCTGCCCTGCACTAGTATCATGAGGCTTGTGAAGGTGCGTATGTCACATGAGAAGTGAGAAGCTGACAGATTTCTCACACAATATCTGTGAGTATCTCACTTCTCACGTGACATAATCGCTCTCACACGCCTCATGCTACTAGTGCTAGTCTCTCATGGTTTTTTTGCATTCTATTGGATTTATTAAATGGCTGAGGAACTTCTAATTCCTTAACTCTGGCTACCCCTTCTAGGGATTTATAGCCGTGAGTATATGTTGTATTTGCTGTGTAGTGTCGGCTTAGATTGCTGTGTACGTAAGAGGCGACTAACGGTATTGAGGCTTTTAAGGTATTTTTGGGCGATGTGGTTGGAGACCTATCACCAATAACCTTTATTTTACCGTCTTTTCCCCGCTCAACTTTCCAAAAGTGGCTGAGGAATTTCGATGAGGATTTTCCATAGGGATTTATGGCCGTGAGTATATGTATGTATGTTATTATATATAGTTATTTGAAACGTTACTTCCCGCAGCCCTTTGGTTTTTATATATCTTCTTCGATATCATTAAAAACGTTGTGGAAATTCTGAATAATAATTATTTTGTACATGTTATTCTTCTGGATGTAACTTAAGTCTTGTCGGATTCTGCTAAATCAATTGTTTCAAAATAATTACTGAGTTTGGATTGTGACGTTTATATTTTATACTGACTTAATCCTTTTGACTTTCACTTTAATATTATTATTTTTCTCTTGGAATTAACCTCACTAAATAAAAATTCAAATTCCTTACTATTGAAATATTATATGGCTTTGTAGAATTGCGCCTCGTGGTATTTCTACCTTCACATCCTGGGTTTCGAATAGTTGACGTGCCAACCCTAAATTAATGAGAATTTCAAGAATTGGGTCAACTGTTCCGAAATAATATCCTTAGTATGTTTTAACATTCACATTGCCTTATTATATATTAATAAATTAATGCTTCTGTATAAATAATCTTAAAATAGCATAACTCCATGTCTTTCCTAGGGTGTTTTGGTGGCTTTATGTCCATATATTAATACGTGAAGCGAAAATTTTAAAAACATTTTATAGATATTTGCGCGAACGGATGAGTATGAAATTCAGCAACCATCATAGTTTGCGTACAAAAGCAGTGTTAAGAGTATTTAAAATACAAAAAATCTATGAAAAATGCATGAATCACTCACACAAAAAATACACTCAGTCATGTATTTCACTCAACACATGTGTGTTATTTGCTGTGCATATATCCACTTGAATTTTTCCCAAAGCCTGTGGTGTTATTTGCTAGTGTTTTATTTTTGTTTGACTTAAATAGAATTTGTCTATAGTTTTGCTGAAATTATCATGGAAATTACAGTCAAATCACTGTTACTGGACAAACTCTAGTTAAAAACACATAAGTCAATATTTGTAACTTTATAAGTTAATATTTGTAACTGTTTAACTGTTTCTTATTTCAAACGATACTATTTATAACACTGAAAGATTTGAGATTCCTACTAAAAGCACATACACGTGTTAATTCATTTTCATTGCATTAGTTCCCATTTTTAAAGTCGGAGACTCTATTGGCACTTTCTACGATCTTGGTAAACGTTTCGCGATTAATTTGAATTCAGCGTCATTTTATATCAACTTATAGTCATCTCCTTTATTAGCATTGGGGTAGGCAGAGAATATTGATCGCCACTGCTGGAACCTAACTATTAAGTAATCTCTCTTGCTTTCTACATTCATCATTCTTCTCATACATGCTCTTTTATTTTTCTCATTGCCTTGTTTTATCACCGTCTTTATTTAGGATCAAATGTGTCCTTCTCGGCTGTGCTTTTCTATCATTATCCATGGTAAATCTATTTTTGCTCAGCCATGATCGCTATAAAAAAAAATCTTATGCTTGGTTTCATCCCTTAGAAACATAATTCTATATAATGGTGCGTTAATGTAGTAAACCTATAGTAATAGTCTATATCCAAGTAGGCTAATTAGTGTGCAGACTCGTAAACACACTGACCGTGCCTAAAATTGTGTTAACTATTACGAGCCGCGCCTACCCACCGTCTGCGTAGGTCGTTTCTGGATAATTAGGCATTAATATATATTTTACTACTGTGTAGCTTAAAATAGCACTACCCCATTTCTTTCCGTGGGTAGTCGTAAGAGGCGACTAAGGGTATTAGGACTTTTTACGTGATTTTTGGGCGATGCGGTGCGAGCGAGATCCATCACCAACAACATTAATTTCACAATCTTTTCCCTACTTAATTTCATAATGTGACTGAATAATTTTCTGATTCTGAAGCTCTGGCTACCCCTTTTAGGGATTTATAGCCGTGAGTATATGTAAGTATGTATGTATTATAAACAGAAATAAAATTGTACAATGAGTGTTCATCAATTGATGACAAACTTGTGATGATACAACTATTAATATAATTATGAGTAATGTTCTTGTTTAACATACTGTGAATGTGGGTAGATTATGTGGGGGAGGTTGTAGAGTACCATCTTTACAATAATATTTTAAAATAAAACTATGCATTTGAAGGTTTGACATGCGACAAACCACAGTATTAAGACAACGGAGTCCAGATACTTTAATCAATGCTAACCATATAACTTTAAATGCTCTTTGCGCCCTTTTTTATATTTGCTTTTCGTAATTTCGGCTTAGAATAGCACTAACCCTTGTTTTTCCGACGAAGTGGTATGATGCAACAGAGGGTATTTTGACTTCTGCTGAAATGGTTGGAGACCTATCGCCAGCAATCCTTTATCTTTTCAGAACTACTCCGCTTCCATAAGTAGCTAAAAAATTCTTATTAATCAAATTCTGACTAACCCGTAATAGGATTTATAGCTGTGGGCTTTTCTGGTTTTTCACCTGTAGATAATTCAAACTTCTATATCCAAGAGTGTATATAGAACAACAGCTGACGCAATCAATGACGACATTTTCATGTTGATTACAAACACTGGCAAAACTCATATTTGAGATATATATATCATGATATATATGTGTAAACTAGTAGCTTGCCTCCATGATGTAACTTGTAAGGTTTTTCAATTTTTTTTGCATGAAATATGTGATAACGATTATAATTAGTAATGATACTCTGACACACCAAACAGAAATCAGCCCAATCGTTCAATACGTTTTCGAGCTACCACGTGACCAAGAGGAACAGGAAAACTAGCGCGAGCGCCATTTAATCGTCACCATATCGGGTAGATTGAGATGAGAGTATAATATACTAACTAAGTGCGAAAGAGATGGCCGTTTTATACCACGCGATATCTAGTTGAAAGGTCGCTCGTACTAACTGTGCAGGAGTTTGTTTTGTCCATTATATAATGTTATTTGGTGTTCATACGAATAATGTTGTTACTTTATTTGTCGAGTTTCGATTCGATGCTAGCACATATTACTCTTATCTTAATATGTTTCGATAAATAAACAGATTGGTAAAAACCTTAATTATGTCAAGATAATAGTCAGCTGGTTAAACACAACATACGCTGTGCTGTAACTGTATAGAACAGATGGTTTTTCAAGTTCGATCCATAAGTTTTATATCTAATAAATAGTAATTTATATAATTATGGCAAGTTCCAGTCTTTGTTATCGTTTTTTACAATGTCGTGTGTAATGATGGCATAATAAGATAACTTAATTAATTACTTAATGTTACACCATGTGATCATCGATTGTATAGCCAAGGTTCAGTCAATCCGAGGTTTTGGTCGAGTAATTTGCAGAAAATGTGTTTCTTTCAGTCTGGTAATTAAATAATAATAATCGGAACATCCTTCCTTCATACGTGGGAAGTTATATCGGATACAATTTGGCGAACGAAATTACTTAATTAATTAGAACTTTTTCAATTGAAATAAATGCTATTTAATTCACAAAACTTTAGCAAATTGAATAATTGTAATCAGATTAATTTCGAGGCAGTCAGTCCTAATATACAATAGTTATACACCAGTAGTGCTTCTTAATAAACTCTTTGAGCGTAGAAAATAATTATGCCACTTTGAAATTAAATGCGATTAATGTAGTAAAATGCGCTGTGAGTATGCAACCGAGCCAAGGTAAGGCACTGAAGTTGCAGATTTTCCACGGCGAGTGTCTGACCTTGACTTGGTTATTCAGCATCCAGTCATGTGAAACGTGAACTGAACTCGCACTACACTTTTTCAACGTCTTTCACGCTTCAGACAAATCTAGCTATGCGGTTTTTTATTTCGTTTGGAAGATTTACAGCTTTAAATCAATTTAAAATTACTAAAGACAGGAAGCCATTTGAAAAATCTTCACATGCACAAATCTATACCATAAATATAAAAAAAGATCTAGACTCTACTAATAATAAGTACATAGATTAACTAAAGCAAAGTTGGTTAAAATGAGTACTGCTAATACGCCAAAAATTAAAATAAATATGTGTATGTGTGGTTTCAAGTATATTCATTACATCAACTAAGCTCTTGTGATTTTATACACTCGCGGATCAGTGGTAGATCCTTATGAGATCTACGGTTTAGGTTTTAAAATGCTTTAGCATTACTAAGAAGGATCATTTCTATATAAAGACGATCGAATGGCAAAATCAAGAGTCATTCTCTACCATTAGCTACCATTTATGTGTAGTAACTTACAGTATTTAGTAAAGTGCGTTCTAATCTTAATGTAAATGAGGTCGTAAGTCTCAACTCAACTTGCATAGTGACATATTTAACATCAGTAAACAGATGTGTGTGGTGTTTTTATCTGTGTAAGGTTATCTTTCCTTAATCAAGCATTCGTTGCGTAGGTTAGGTGTAGGTAGCTATGTGTATGTAAACAATGATTTTAACCTTGAAGTAAATCACCAAAAACCGTGTAATTGCGAATATACGCTGCAAGTTTCCGTACTGCCACATTCATAGAGAACTTAAATAAATAGAGCGTAAACCAAACGTAGTTCAGTACAAAAATTGGTAAAAAAAATATCCTAAAAACTAATTGTCAAAATAAATTGTCCCTACACCCTGATTAGTTGATTCAATGTTCTCACTTTTATTGGTCGCTTCGCTTAAGTCAGTAGAAATGCTCTGAATCATTTACGAATATTGATGTTCTTCGTTTCCTCTGTATTTGGTTAAGTCCTCAATGGCCACATTATATATTCTTTGGGTCGCCATACACTGCATAGCACACTATAGTTTTCTAACTATAGGCTTTTACCTACATTCCATTTGCTCAAAGATAACAAAAGTTTCTTTGATAACAGTGATGTGTGACGAAAAAAGATATCGACTTTATGGAGGAGCATTCCTTATTTCCTTCCTATTTAAAGAGAGTTGGTGTAATTCGTATAGTTTAGCATTAGAAGCGTCATCGCCAAATTAAATTTGTTGCTAATAATCCATTCTTGTAAACATTGAGTCAGACTTATTCACCAGGGGTCAACGACAAATATATTTATTTTCAAGATATATACTTTGGTCTTTATTACTTGTCATTGAACAAATACTTTAAGTATTCTTTTGTTGCCAGCGACAATAACAAGCACATTATCGTCAAAATAGAAGTATAGATACACCAGTCTCAGAATTGTTTATAAATTGCTCTTTTCAAATGACGCGACGCGCACCATCGGCAAACATTTTGTTTTTATTTTATACGTACTAGGTAACACGACCGGCATTGTCCTGTTCAATAGAAAAAGCACTTGTGAAAGGAAAATAAAGTGCACAGACCAGTTCCTATGGCTTCGCATACTTACTGATAGATTCATTCAAGTCTTTCTTACATCACAAGCTTCAATTATAGCAGCCAATCAAGGTCAAGTGATATTTTTTTTGCATATGACTAATACGGTAGTGAGTGACTGGTCTCATTTGCGTCTCTCTTAAAGTTAATCAGTGACACTCAGTAATGGTCGAACATGTCAGCTAGAGACATATGCAGTTATCTAATCGAAATTATTATTTAACACAGTTGTCGTGTCTCGGACATAGGTCGTCGTGATAACGAGTTGCGCCGGCGCAGCTATCCAACGACCTTGACATTAAAACACCAGTTTGTTACAACTATTAACTTACTCTAGACTAGAGTTTCAAGCATTTTCTTACATGAACCGTGATAGCTCAGTGGGTAGAACACCGCTTATCCTGCAGACGGTTCAAATCTTGGGTCGGGCCTACGCCATTTTGTCTTTTCCTAAGACATATGTATGGTTAATGTATTCGTATGAAACGACGATACGCAGAGGCTTGCCCCCTATCACTGTTCAAGCAAAAGGTGGGTACACTGAACACCCGGGTGACAATGTCACGTGATGTTCAGAAGGATTAGTACCTCTGCCAACCCCTTCGGGGATATACGGCGTAATCGTTTGAGTTTAAGAGTTTTGCAACAATTTACAGTAATATTATTAAATATTCTTTTGTTAAATATCTATCGGGTTGGTGTATTACAGAAACTTGGAAAATAAAGTGTTCAATAAAATGAAGTGTATCGGATAAAACGAATGTATCGAATTTTTTGTATCAAAGCGTAACGTTGATAAGCCATTCTACGATTTGTTAACATTTGATTTTTTGCTTCGCTGAATGAAGTGTAAAGCACGAGCAGTGCAGCATAGCTAGTACGAGCGACCTTTTAACTAGACATCGCATGGTATAAAACTCCCATCTCTTTCGCACTTACATAGTATCGTATACTGTCATCTCATTCTAACAGATATCGTGACGATGAAATAGCGCACGTATTAGGCCTCCAAAAATGTTTCACTACATGTTAACGAGAGAACACTAAAGAATTAATAAGTGTACCATCACTTAAAGAATGTGCAACCTAGTTGAGCCAAAAATAGATGAGGTCTACATGAAAAATATGCTTATCATCACGGTAATCATTACATAGGTTACTTATACTACATAAGTTAGCCAGAGCTGCGAAATCAACTATTCTTCAAACACTTATGGACATTGAGAAGGGAATAGATTTTCCAATAAAGGATCCTTAGTGTTAAATTTCCAACTGCATTAGCCAGTAATCACTAAAATTTCCATAGTTTTGTTGTCTTATACGATATGTTGTGTAAGCCTTAGGTGGTATAAATAAGATCTTTGATTGTGGAATGTATTATTATTTATTGTGTGTGTGTATTATTTATCGTGTAGTGTCGGCTTAGAATAGCACTACCCCATTTCTACCCGTGGATGATCGTAAGAGGCGACTAAGGGTATAGGGGCTTTTTAAGTGATTTTTGGGCGATGTGGTTGGAGACCCATCACCAAAAACGTTTATTATTATCATCTTTTCCCCAATCAACTTCCAAAAGTGGCTGAGGAATTTATCAATCCAAAGCTCTGGCTACCCCGTTAAGGGATTTATAGCCGTGAGTAAAAATGTATGTGTATGTGTTATTACAATTACTAATTAGAAAAGATAATACTGTACAGCGTACGTGCGGTACAGTGACGATCGCGAAGCTTTGGTTTGGTTATATAGAAAATCTTTAATAGGAGAATATATACAAAAATATACATATATTCACTCCGTTAGTTTCCATTGGGGTAGGCAGATATATATCGATAGCCACTTTGTGCGATCCTGGCAAACCTCTCTAGCTTCGTTCACATCCACCAATCTTTTCATATATGCTTTTTTATTCTTAATACTTCAGATACCTGCCTTTTTGATCACATTATCTATTTAGTCCATCCTCCTAGGACGTCCTATACTAACACCTTTTGCATTAGCTATTTATAGATCTCTTTCACCAATTTACATAAATTAATATATTTGATAATAGATTTCAGTTTTTCAATCTTTAAAAACTATCTTTGCTAGCTCTAACATATCTCAGTATTGTAAAATGCTTACGTTTTCTGCATACTACAATTTAAATGTACCTTTGTATCTTGTATTTTAACTTGTATTGAATGTAACCTTTACTTCTCACAAAGGTTGTAATTTAGAAGTTGTTTCGTCAGTCTGATTTATCAATACAATAGCTAATGGGTCAATCAACTTTTAAACCAACATTTTTATGTCCTCTTAGAAAAAAATTTAATCCTGAGGTAACTATTTTGAATTTATACAAAATGAGTATACCGTAGTACTAACAGAACACAAATCTATGATGTCACATTTAAAGTTTAAATGAATACACTGAAATTTTATTCAAAAGTGTGGTAACTCAGTACGGGATTTGGATATAATGCAAACACCTTGTAATAATACGTGTGTCCCCGTGATCGCTTCGGCGCAGTTCGATGAAAGTTAATATTAATTTTACTTCTAAAACAGGTTAATGAATGATCTGATGTTAGTTATTTATTTTTCAAAGTGTAAGTAAAACCATTCAAAACAAAATATGATTTCTCTAATTCTCACAAAAAAATTAAAACTGTCTGTCCATTGGTAATATTTGTTTTCGATGTATACTGAGTTACGGACCGTTACGAGATCAAAATGTGTGGCGTGAAGTTATCGCGGGTTACTAGCCGAAGTATGTTCCTATTTCATTCTCTCCTGACCAATCTCGGCCCTGTGTTCCGCCTGTGTGTTACGTCAGTCACCAACGAGCAGCACGGGAGTGCGCGTACCTTTATTCGCCGTCCGCGGAGTGACCGACTTTTTACCAGTAAGTACGCTCTTTCCTTACATCTCTTATTAATTGGGTGATAGGTAATGGGTCAGCCACTTGAATTATAAAGAGCAGTATTGTGGTAATTATTTTTAAAGTGTTTTATTTAGGGATACCTCTTCTTTTGTATCCTGAGTTACGTGTATACTGAGTTACTTTGGTGGTAACTCCAAAGACAGTACGGTAACGCCAGAGACATGTCCACATTAAGATTCTTTATGTAAGTAAGTAGGCACTTTAATTAATGCCCTGAGCTGTATTTTGACTACATAATAGTCAATAGTGTTGTCACTAGTGTTCATTTGTACATTTTGAAATTGCAAAATTTAATTTTCTCCATGTCATTGCAAAACTGAAAGGAAATACCTATTCTATTGTTCCAGACTTTTCAATGCGAAAATGCCGCTTACTGCTGCTGAAAAACAAAAACGCTACCGGGAGAAAATTGAAGCAAAATCTTACTAAATACGAAGAAAGTAAAGCAAAACACAGGGAACACTATCACAAAGTTAAACGTCTAGTCAAAGATTTAACCCCAAAGGAAAAAAAGAATGCTAATGTGATATGGAAACTTAGACAAAGAGAATACCGGAAAAAGAAAAAGTCCCTGCATTCAATTTGCACTCCTCCTAGTTCCCCTGCTTCAATGATGAGTGAGAGTGATCGTGACGTGCTACCTGCCAGTCCCCCAGCTGCATTTCCTAAAACCCGTGGACGCCGTAAAGTGAAGAAGGAAAGAAGCAAAGTTTACCGAGAAAACCAGAAACTAAAGACTGAAATATCAAAATTAACACGGAAAGTTGAAAAGTACAAAAAAAGAATAACAAGAAGTAAACGAAGCAATGCAAAAAAAATCACAGGATAAAACTAAAGCTAGCTGCAGGTACAAGATATTAACAAATGCAATCAAAGAACGCTATGCTAAGATTAAATCAAAAAAAGATAAACGGCTCATAAAAAGTGTCTTTGACAGTTCCCAAGTTGCAGCATCCAGACAGAAGATACAACTGTTTCGTGAAGCTCTGGGTATCAAACGAGAGTATAGGCATTCAGGTATAGATAACGCTCAAGGTACTACCATACTGCAGAAAAAAATTCAGGAGTTTTTTGTAAGAGACGATGTTTCAAGGGCATCAGCAGGAAAAAAGGAAGCCATAACTAGAGGTGGCGAAAAAGTACAGAAGAGGTATTTACTTGACACTTTACGGAAATTGCATAGACAGTTCATCGAAGAACACTCAGAATTACACTGTTCTTACTACTATTTCACTAATAACCGCGCGTTCTATGTTGTGCCTCTATCAGTAGAAGCAAGAGAAACTTGCATTTGCAAAATGCATGCAAATTTTATGTATAAATTTAAAGAATTGAACAAGCTTGGCTTTTTCAAGACGAATGATGTGGGTGCAATTATTTAAGCAACTGTCTGTAGTGACCAATCCAAAGACTGTATGTATTCAGAGTGTACACAATGCAAAAACAAAAAAGTGCAATTTGATGAGGTGTCAGTAACAGAAGTAAAGTACGTGCAGTGGGTTAGAAGGGAAGTAATGGAAGACGGAAAAAAGAGGAAGAAAAGTTTTAAAGAGGAAAAAATTGAGACAGGTAAAACATTTTTGCAAGAATTTGAAAAGGATATTACGAAATTCAAAAAACACATCTTTAATATCAAAAGCCAATTCAAAAGTTTCAGAAATTGCTTAAATAATCTCAACCCTACAGAATGCGCTGTTGTAGTCGATTTCAGTGAAAACTATGCAGGGAAGTACCATGAAGAAGTGCAAGAACATCACTTTGGGGGTTCAAGAAAACAAGTGTCACTTTATACAGTAATGGTTTACACATTTGACTCGGAGAAGAGGTACATTTCACATTCTTTTGCACAGAGTCACCTTCAGTGTGCCATCAACCTCACGCAATCTGGGCCCATTTAAATCCAATTTTAGAGTGGATTAGAAAAAACTATCCTATTGCAAAAACATTACATGTATTTTCTGATGGCCCTTCAACACAATATCGTCAAAAGAAAAACTTTTTCTTGTTTGCTACTGTTTTGTATGACTTTGGGTTTTTCGATGGTACCTGGAATTTTTTTGAGGCAGGGCATGGGAAAGGTCCTGCAGATGGCATTGGAGGTTTCCTAAAGCGCACTGCTGATAAAATTGTTACTGCTGGTAAAGACATACCCGATGCTGTCGAGTTTTTTAAGCAGCTAAAGGATGCCAGCAAAATAGTTATGTTCTTTATTACTGAAGAAGCTATCGAACAAATGCTGAAAATCATACCTGATTCCATCCCACGTTTGGTTGGCACGCTTCAAGTCCATCAAATTTTTACAAATGAACGTAACATTTTAAAATATAGATCACTATCCTGCTTTGTGAATATACGAAAAAAGGATTCTGCAACTGCTTCAACCCAAAAACCTATCATGGTTATGACACTATAAGTCTTCCTGAACCCATTACAGTACCAGACCCTGGTTCGCTTGGTGACCCCGACCCGGAATCTTCAGATAGCGACATTCCTCTTTTGGTCCTTAAAGAAATGCAAAATGTGCCTTCACGTGCTAGCATATACCGCAAGGTATATGGCTCCTCTGATGATGATGAGGATTGCCAGATACTGGGCGAAGAAAATATGCCTCCATCCAGAGATTTTACTAGCGAGATATCTGAACCGCAACCATCGACTAGTGGTGTTTCTCGGAATTCTGTGGCTTGTGGAGATTTCTTGCATGTTCGCGTTCACGGAGGTGACAAAACTAAGAAGATGTATTCTTACGTCTGCAAAGTGTTGGCTCATGATGATGATTTGGATGAACTTTGGGTAATGTTAGCAAAGATTGTGGGTAAAGATGCGCAAACATTTAGATTAGAAAAGGCCGATGTATATTCAGTACCCTATGAAGACATTATCGAAATTCTAGCAGCTCCTGTTGAAGAAAGGAGGGGAAACAGAATGCTGTACAAGTTTGAATCTCCAGTCGATGTTTTTGAAAAATAAATAAGATTTATTTCTTAACTATAATTAACGAGAAACCTGAAATGGATCTCACTATCTTAATTTTGATCTCAATGTGTGAAATGTTTGTTTCAATGTTTAAGTCTGTTTATTGTTTATAGGTTACCTACTATTCTTGTTGTATTGTGGTAAGTGTTGTATTTGGAGTTACCAAAATGTCTTTGGAGTTACTTTTTGTCCCCAGTTTTTATCTTTTGTTTTCCTTAATATATCAACAAAATAATATATATTGTTATAACTTTTACTGTGAAAAGAATGAGAACTTTTAAATTTTGTGGAAACCACTGCTCACCGCCACTTTAAATAGACATCTTCATAGTTTTAGCAAAAAAATGTTATTCATTTTGACCTGCGGTAACTCAAGTGACATCTACCTTTCTTTTTAAAATTATTACTAAAAGAAACTTAAAAGACTGATTACAAAAGTTAATTGTTTAATTAGTCATAAGTAGTTTATTTAATAAATAATATTTAAAAACTTTTCAATCATGTTTTATTTTGAAGAAGAAAGTTGGTAACGCAAGAGACTCAAATTGTGACCTAAGGTAAAATTTTATCAAATTAATCGATAGTCCATAATCCTAGGTCGCGCCCCTTTTGCAATTCAATAGTTTAATAGTTTTTATACAAAAATCTTTAACAGTTTAGGGAATAAGTTAATATTTTTTATTTCATGAAAAATGTTAACCCACCCATGAAATTGTCTGCTTAAAAGTTGATTGACCCTAATACCAAGTTTGCTTGCTCAGAGACAAATGTTTGGGCTCGTCTGACGTTAACGGATCAATTGCTTTATCGAATTTGTTATTTGCTTTAGAGACTAATCTTATTTTCCATTTTTTTGGCTACTCGTATATAATTATCATTTTTGTGTTACTTCATGTCTAAAGTTCAATTCAGGATTTTGTAATTGTTTCTCAAGCCTTATTGTGAAATTTGTTCAAATGCAAGCTAGAATCTGGTGATGTTTTCCTTATTCCTTTTAGTAGCGTGTCATATTCACAGACAGCAAGTCAAAATGCATACTGTCCTACAACACAATGATTCTGTAAATTAATGATACTGGATAAAGTGATAACAAAATACAACATTAAGTCAACATTATTGTATCAAAATGGGGTAAATACCTTTACTCAGACATTACCAATTCCTAAGCCACTTTTAGAATATAATTGGGGAAATGATACAAAAATAAATAATTTTTGGCGATGGCTCTTCACTTTATCGCCCAAAAACCACTTTAAATGCTCCGCACACTTACATAGTGGGGTAGTGCTATTCATAGCTAAAACCTAACATTTTACTGTATAATCTAAACTTAATTGAGTTGATCAACTATTATACACAAATAAAAAAATATATATTCTAAAGCGTAGCTATATCCCAAGCGAGTAATAGTAACACACAAGTACTAGAAGCGTATTTTAGACTGAGACAAATCTATTGTCAAACGAAGTGTTTGTTCTTTTCTAGATATTGATTGGTTCATTCTATTCTCGCCGTTGCTTGTCTTCGTACAGATGAAGACGTCCTACAATGGAACTAATTTTTTAACAAATTAAATGTACCCATCTTTGCTGCAAATGGAATAAAGACAGTAAAATGTTTTGGTGTTAAAAAGATAATGAAACTTTTGAATGAAGACATTTCAAAATCTGTATAATTGATGGTTTACTCTTCTCCTTTTAGTTACTATTTTAATGGTGTATAGTATAGTGTCAGCTAAGGATAACAACCCAATTCTTTGGTACTAGTTAGGAATATTTCTTAATCTATTAAGTATCATACTCACAACTCCATTTCCTACATCAATTGTACCTTTGTTCTAGAGTTTTTGGCAATTGTTCATGGATATTTAGTAAAGATTTTATGCACGATAGTATACATACGTTATACACTCCTATGATTAGGAAAAATCTGTGGAAGAGTGACGTTTAAGTGTAGTAGCATTTATTTGAACTTACAGACTTGTAATTTTTAGATAAAACTTGTTTTGAGTCATGATAAACATTTGTGCTCTTAGTACATACTTATAAGTAATTACATTAGCTAAATAATGAAAAAAAAAGATTCACTGGCATACCGAATCATTTTTCGAAAAGCTGTGTAGCTTTTGTGCATGAAATTATTTCGTTGCAAATCAACACTTAAGCAATATTAGTTACGACCAGCATAGTACTAGCTATGCAACCTTTTAACTAGATATCTCTATCATAGATATACCATCTTTTACGCACTTACTTAGTATCGTATACTATCACCTCATTCTAACCGAATTCGTGACGATTAAATAGCGCTCGTGCTAGGCCTCCTGTTCATATCGAGACTTATAATCTAAACTAAGATTTTGATCCGGGAGTCTCTGTCTTTGTTATTCTTGGCAGGAGTGTCGGAATAACGGTATAATCGCCCTACTGATGATGCTATTAATAATCCTCTCCAACCGATACTTGAGATATCTGGCTTATGCGCAACTTACTCGATTTACTTTATTTGCTTTAAGCTTGTTAACAGATGTGCGATCATAAATTTGCATAGTGTTTTGGTTGGTTAGGATGAAAATATGATACAAGATTTTGTACTAATTAGCGGGAACATTATTGGACCATTTTATGCAACAAAACCTTTTTATTACCTAATTCTAATTACCTAGTTCTGGCTATCCCTTCTAGGGGTTTATAGCCTTAAGTATAAGTATGTAACTTTTTGATATCAATTGTATAGTCCTCCTCTGATATATTTCCTCCGTCGTCGTAGATATGCTTCTATCACGTGAATGATTTGTCTATTTGATTTGGCAAAAAGTGTGTACTCTGATCACGTGAAAATATGTTCAGTTTGCCATCCTATTGGGTATATACGGATTTAACGATAGAATGACGTTGATATTGCGATTGTTAAAGAATTGCAGTCTCGTTTCCTTGTGTATATTTCGTCTGAACTGACTTTTATATTACCATCTTTAATACTTACATTAATTTAATTTACTTCAGTCACATTATCCATGTATAACAAATACAATTTTCGTTTACAAAACACTTCATGGCAATATTGATAGACATTAAAGTAAATTGTATTTGCGTTTCTGTTAGCATTCCCACAATTGACATCAGCGACATTGTTTAGTTCATGTATTAGTTATTGTAGGTGGGACAATACATCATGAGGTAAACTAAAGGCTACTTTTATTAGTCGTGTTATATATGACTCTGTGTCTAAATAAGCAGGCGTTTCTTGGTTTCTGCATAGAAATAAAAAAAACGTTTCTGCGAAATCAGGCAACAAAGAGGGCGCTCAATTTTACGAACGATAAAGCTCTTTTAACAATGAAATCAAATCTCTAACTCTATTAATAATTGATTGAAACGTATTACGATTGTTTTGCGTATGATAAAAACATGCACTTCTTCTCTATATAAAGTTTTACTGAGTTAAACTTCAACAAAATTTCACACTACTCCGTAAAAGCAATTTTTGTTTAAAGTTGTCCAAATTTTTTTGCTTCGGCGATTGTCTTAGTGTCTATTTTTAACATTTCACAAGTAAAACTGAGTCATAAATATTGGAGCTTGTCTCTAATCACTTATCTGTTACAAAATACAATATTCGTGAAGTAACATTTCAGTTGTTTAGTTGGCGAATGTGATAAGATTAGTTTGCTTGTGGTTAGTCATATTTGGTCCGTGATTAGCATCACTAATCTGCGTCTTACGTTGTTTTCAAGTGACCAATTGAAGTTGGAATGTCATCGTTACAAAGAACCATACTATTTTTAACTCTTTGTCTGTCTAACTAAGTATGCTCCTCTAAAAATGTAATGAAAATTCTTTTACGTATATTTTAGATGGTGTAAGTAGAGACCAAGCTATTATCACATAAGTTCTCATGATGTCTTCTTCACTAATGTACATATATAAATATGCTCACGGCCATGAATTGCATAAAGGGGTAGCCAGAGTTACAGAGCTAGAAACTCTTCATCCACTTTTGGAAGTTAATAGGGGACAAGATGGCACAAATAAAGTATCATTGGTGGTGGGTCTCCAATCGCATCGCCCAAAAACCACTTAAAAAGCCCCATACACTTAGTCGTCTCTTACGACACCCGTGGCTAGAAAGGGGTAGTGACATTCTGAGCCGGCACTACACGGCAAGAGGAATATCTTATTTTTATCTGGACTATGTCGCTAGGTGGTTTGATGACCACTTGCAGTCCTAAAAATATATGGCACTGAATACTTCAGTATTCCCTATGTCTTATTTTATGACCAACAATGGGTTTAAGTAAAGATTCAATAAACTGGAGTATTTGATATTATAGTATTTGATATTCTGTTATTGGCCTTATTTACTGTACTGTTTCAACTTACTATATAATATGTGTTGCTGTTGATGATCCTTATATAATAAATAAATAATAATAATAATAGTATATTTTAATTTAAATTATGATTTTTGCTCAACGGTACGTAGGGGTTTACTTTTAATTCGTTGCTATGCATTTTCTACCATGAATTGCAGTAGTATTATATTAACTTATCTCACTATATCAAGCACAATATATTCCTGAGCTGTTTTAATAACGCATACATAATATTTTATTGCTGATATCTTAATGACTAACTGATATATGTTGAAAGACGTACGTAGTAAGGATAAGAATAGTGTTCTAGCAACACTTTTATTATTATAGTAGACCGAAAGTAGTTTTAGATAAAGACCGTTAATTGTACTTGATTGTTTCTTTCCTATTGTTGTGGTCTTGTTACCATTTTTTGTATTGGTTAAAGACTAATAAAAACTTATATGATTGGGTATCTTTTCGATTCTCACCTCTCCCATGGCCGAAACAAATAAAATTAGAATTATTATTATTTTATTATTACTTCCATTCAAGAAAAAAAATGACTGGAAACCATTCGAATTCTGGTGATCAACAAAAAGTTTCCTATTCCAATTATTAAATCCCGAAATGAGTATCTCATAGCTCAATAATCTAATAAATAATTTGTTCGTTTGCAGGACAGCAAGCCAGTGGAAGCGCTGGATGACGGGCAGCTGCAGGCGCTCCTACACGAGGTCTACACTTATAAGTGTCCTAAGGATCGGGAGGGGAAAAGTAGCTTGTTTAAGGTATGTTGTTACAATTACAATATTTCAATAAATTTTTTTTACTAATTTAGTATTGATTCAAAATGGCACGCGTCCGATGTATGATGAAAGAAATAACACATCCCTAAAACCACGGCTATAATCCCCTAAAACGGGATATCCAGATATTCAAAGTATAAAAATCCTTTGTCGCTTTTGAAGCTGAGTGGGGGAAAGATAGTAAAATAAAGGTTGTTGGTAATGGGTCTCCAACCGCGTTGCTCAAGAATTCCTTAAACCCTAACCTGAATACCCTAAGTCGCTCCTTAAAACACCCGGATAAAATGGTTTAGTGTTATTCTAAGCCGACACTACACTCGAATTTATGATCATTTTTTTTCGGAGATTTTTGACATTTCATATATATGTATGTTACTTTCAAATATGTTTTAGTCAATTCAGATTAAAGTGAAAAATTATAAAAAAAACTGCATAATAAGCTGTTTAATAAAGGCAATTTGAATGCAATTTCTCAATATAGACGCTAATATTGTTCTCAGAAGTCTTCACATTATTAATTAATGTTTTAATTAATGGAATGAGGTCCCAAATCATGTCATTAAAATAGAGAATAATACTTTGTTTTGTTTCGTATTCAAATGTTACTTTTTATATATTTCAAAAGTGACTTGTTATTTATTTAACAACAAAACTATATTAGTAGATTTATACATATACTCACGCCCATTATTCCCATTGGGGTAGGCAGAGACTATCGATCGCCACTTAGTACGATCATGACAAACCTCTCTTGCTTCCCTTACATTCATTATTCTTCTCATACATGCTCTTTTATTTTGCGATCAAGTGCAATGTGAAAGATTATATTTTAAAAAAGATAGGAAGACAAATTCCGAGATGGATGGGGCACATAGAGAGAATTTATGTAAATTGGTTAATGAGATTTATAGAGCCAATGTGGAACACAATTTCTGTAGAAGACGACCACGTAGGAAATAGTCAGATCAAAAAGATAATATGATCTAAACGGGTCCGAAGCGTCGACTATAGAAGAGCATGAATAATTGTAAAATAATATTGATTTGTAAACGAAGCTCGAGAGTTTGGGAAGATCGTAAAAGTGTTGGCAATCGATAGTAATACCACAATAATAACTAATGGTTTGGTTGTAAGTATGTAATAACCCTTATTGTACCATTTTTACCCCACTCAGCATGATGTATAGCTACCCCTTGAAATGCGTGGGTATTAAATCAAAATAGAACAAGACATGAATGCATCTACTATCTATAATAAAATATAAAACCCAAAAAGAAAGGAAACAAATATGTTCTCAATTAAACCTAATTAGTGTTGTCATTACAACGAGCAATTTAACAGTGAGAATACACATCGAATAAGGCAAGAACAAAATATTCACATCGACGGAATCTAGTTACTTGAGCTTGGAATTTGATATTCGAACTGCCGACCTCTTATAAAAACATCTTATAAAAATATCTCAAACTACATACATAACTATCACTAAATATTAAAACTAAAAATTATGGAAAAACAAAAAGATCAATTGTACGCCCAGGATACGATCGACCGCACTCTCTAATCGTAGTCTTCTTGTTCGCCGACTACACCACGGTGAAAAGATGAAAGACGAAATTACGTCTCATATTAACTTATCTACGATTATTGATCAAAGTAAAAAGGGGCTTGACGCTGCAACAAATAATTAAACGGAATAAAGGTACAATGTCTCCGGGGTTAATCACTAAATAAGGATTATCCAAACACTCACACCTTTTGCTTGTAATTATAACAGGAAATTAACTACACCTATGCGATTAGGTCATCAAACTCTTTTCAACAAAACCGTATTTTCTGCAACTGCAAACACGTTATAAAATTACTTATTTGAAGCACTATAATTCATATTATCACTAGTATGCCGAATTCTTATCCATGATATTATAAATTTACATTAAACCCTCACCAATACTGGACTTTGGGTACGTGTCTAGGTATTGATCACCGTTTTCTTGTCATCCAGCCGGTCAAGTACCCACTGAATATCTTATATTATTTTTAATATATATTAATGACATTTGCTCTAAAGTTATATTAAAAGCAGACATTGTATGCTACGCTGATGATACTGCCATAATTTTTCAGGGGAATTCTTGGGAAGATGTACAAGTAACTGCACAGCTAGGTCTTTCGCAAATATCTAACTGGCTGAAAATAAATCTTTTAGGCCTTAACGTATCAAAAACGCACTTTTTGTGTTTTCACAAGACTAAGTCGTCAGCCCCACCTTCGAACTTAACCACTGTAAAAATCCACGATGTAATGTGCTCAAATGTCAATTCATCAACACATCCATGTACATGTGCTTCTATAAATAAAACTAAAAATGTCAAATATCTAGGAATTAACATTGATGAAAATTTAAATTTTAAGGAGCATATCTCCATCACTTCCTCTAGAGTACGAAAATTGATATTTGCTATGAAACTTCTTCGAGAGGTCACTGAGGGAAGGCTTCTCAAGATGGTGTATTATGCTTTGTGCCAATCCGTACTGAACTATTGCATTTTGATTTGGGGTGGATGTGCTGTTTCAGTCCTCATAATATTAGAAAGGGCCCAAAGGGCTGTGCTAAAAACCCTTCTCCGGAAACCTCGCAGATATTCCACATCACTTTTATTCGCAGATTCAAAAGTTCTAAGCGTACGCAAACTATTTATTCTGAAAGCAGTGTTGTATGCTCACCGTAATATAGCTCAAATAGCCGGAGAGCTGACAGGCATTTTTGAGTACATCCTTGAGGCACATTGAAAATATTATTGTTGATTAGTTGCGAATGTGTGGATGATGAAATGGCCGACCTGGCTGGGAGGTTGCGGGGCGTTAATGAGCTATGAATTTTTTAATTCGCAATTTTTCTCATGCAGAAAATGTTCTTGAGGCACTTTGAATCTTACAGCATTTTAAAGTCTGATGTTTAATTAAACGATATATCATAATGCCAGGCGATTTGGTTGGGATTTAAATGGTGACAGGCGATTTAAAGTTATATTTTTTTTTGCGCAAAAAATGTACTTGAGGCAAGCTGGGATCTATACACAATAATTGTTGTGTTGATAAGATGCCATATATCAAATGACAGGCCGTTCTGGCGGTTATTTAATCTTGCCAGGTGATAATAATAGTTGCCTGTGAGTGCGAGTGAGCGGCATAGCGGGTTGTTATGAGCGTGAGAGAGAGCGTATATCTGCAGTCGACTGAGTGGAGCGTGCCGTGACGTGATTGGCTGGGAGATATTACTGGTCCCAGTCAAATCCGGCCTACAGATTTTATGAAACAATTAAAAAACATAAAATTTAAACAAGCCTTAGTCAAATTTATCATTGATCATTGGTCACAAAATGAAATGATACCGTTTATTGGTAATACAACAATTAACGTAAATTATGATCGTTGTTATTCATACAAAGCTGACGATAATTTAATTCTTATGAACATCAATGAGAGTATGACATGTGAAGATCATGAAGAAGCAGACACAAAAATAGTGCATCATGTCTGTAAAATTGATGCAGATACAACAACAAATGTACTCATAAAATCATGCGATACAGACGTATTATTGATAATGCTTGGAAACATGGATCATCTTGATAGCGACCAACTGAATATTTTTATGGAATACGGCACTGGAAATAGAAGAAGATTCATTGATATATCACAATTATATGCCAAATTCGGAAATTCAGTATGCGCAAGTTTGCCTGGCTTTCATGCAGTCACTGGGTGTGACAACAATCCTTCATTTTTTAATAAAGGCAAGCGGAGGCCTTTCCAACTATTAATGAAAAATAAACTGTATCAAAAAGCGTTTATTGATCTAGGATGTGCGCATACGACAGATTTACGCAATGAGGTTTTTAACATGCTTGAGAAGTTCGTTTGTGAAATGTACGGTGTCAATAATATCGCAGATATAAACATAGCACGGTTTGAAAAATTTTGCAAGACATTTAAAGCTAAGAGCACGGAAGAGCCTTTCAAAAAAACGGTCAAAAACTATGATCCGTCTACGTTACCACCATGTAAAGCAGAGTTGCACCAACAGCTTTTAAGAGCTCAATATGTTACAAGTATCTGGAGAAATGCACATTTACGTTTTCCAAGTAACCTAGTACCCACTGAACATGGATGGCAGCTGAAGGAGGATAAACTGGATTTTTATTGGTTTGATGGGGATTGCATGCCGCAATTAGTTATCGATGCAATTGATCCTGGGACATTTGAACACTCTGATGAAAATGATACAGGTATGTAATAATAATTTGTTAAATACTCGCACTATTAATTGTATTTCACATTTGTTAATTTTTTTTATTTATTTTCAGACAATGAAGAAGAGTTCATAGAACTCAACTCTTTGGACGAGTTTACAAGCGACGAGGAGATTCCATCAGATATCGATGATTAAAAATAATTACATAAAAAGTATATCAATTTTTTTTTGTAAAAATTTATTTTTTTTATAATAAATAATAAAAAAATGATATCACCTGGCAAGATTAAATAACCGCCAGAACGGCCTGTCATTTGATATATGGCATCTTATCAACACAACAATTATTGTGTATAGATCCCAGCTTGCCTCAAGTACATTTTTTGCGCAAAAAAAAATATAACTTTAAATCGCCTGTCACCATTTAAATCCCAACCAAATCGCCTGGCATTATGATATATCGTTTAATTAAACATCAGACTTTAAAATGCTGTAAGATTCAAAGTGCCTCAAGAACATTTTCTGCATGAGAAAAATTGCGAATTAAAAAATTCATAGCTCATTAACGCCCCGCAACCTCCCAGCCAGGTCGGCCATTTCATCATCCACACATTCGCAACTAATCAACAATAATATTTTCAATGTGCCTCAAGGATGTACTCAAAAATGCCTGTCAGCTCTTGGGGTAAAAGTCCATTATATAAAGAACTGTTGAAAAAACGAAAATTTACAATTCCTGTACCTTCTTTTATAACCAGTTTTGGCCAACGATTTAGAAATTTTTTGTCCCCTTTTATGTACAATAAATTAATTTCCAAATTTCCTGACTTAAAATCTTATGGTAACTGGGATTTTAAAAAGAAGGTATCTGCTATAATTATGGAAATCAGTTTTGATGAAGCGGAATCTTTGTTAAAAGTATTGAATTAATATTGCTCTTTAATAAACACACACACACACTCACATACACACACACTCACATACACACACACTCACATACACACACACTCACATACACACACACACACACACTCACACACACTCTCACTCACACACACACATACACGCGCGCGCGCACAAACACGCATCTCTCTCAGTTATTATAATATATTTTTTTATTTATTCATTTATTTCAGACGTTACAACATCCATATATTTGTTAGTAGACAGTGAAAATGACTTAAACCTATTGTTAGTATTATTATTATTGTAATTTATATAAAATCTTATAGTGTCGTCACTTTGCCACACTGTACGCGGTACATTCCCTGTTCCAGTGAATGGTCCGCACCCAGTGAGCCAAAATGGGACAGTCAAAACGTTCAGCAACAGCCCTCACGATGCTGTTGCTGCTGGCTCGCACCCGTGCCATCAACGAGGCAGTTCGTTTGCGAATTATCCCATAAAAGTCATCGGTTCGCTCTCTCGCGAACATACCAGATGCACTACAAAAGCGTGACAGCCGCAACAGCATCCTGAAGGTGTTGTTGTACTGCACACGGAGCTTATTAAAAGCTTTTTGTGTATAGTTTGTCCAGAGGCTACTTGTATACATGGTCTGACAAAACGCTTTAAAAAGCGTAACCTTGACGTCAACTGAGCAGTTGGAGAAACGGCGAATAAGCATATTTCCTCTAATGCACAAAGATCTTCGCTCTCTTTCAATGTCAATGTCGTCGCAGAGATTCTCACTTAAGATATGGCCCAAGTATTTAAAATGAGATACCTTATTAAGAGGTATGCCATTTAAGCAAATAGGTGGTATTTTTCGCTTCTTCTGTACCCCATTGGAAAACATCATATATTCAGTCTTTTTTATGTTGTATATCAAACCATGAGATTCAGCATACGACTCACAGATATACAACATCTTCCTCATTGCGGCTATCGACGGACTCAGTAGTGCCATATCATCAGCATAACTTATATTGTTTATGTTAATACCATTGATGCTGCAACCGACCCCAGCCCCGCTGAGTTCCTCAATTAGCGCATTAATATACATATTAAACAGTATTGGAGAAGTTAGTCCACCCTGTCTCAATCCACACTCGAGCTGGTATGCATTAGATAACGTATCACCCCATCTCACGTAATTTATCTGGTTCGTGTACCAATACTGCAATATAATCAAGAATTCATCTGGAATCTTTCCCTTAAGTTTGGTCCAAAGTATGTCATAAGATACCAAATCGAAGGCTTTGGACAAATCCAAGAAACATACATATACCGGCGTATTCCTATCCACATAATACTTCACTGTACTTTTAAGACACAGTATGGCTGACTCTGTAGATAACGAGCGTCTAAAGCCAAACTGGGCATCATGAAGTTTCAGATGATTATCGAGATGAGAGTTAAACATGTGATCAAAGACCTTTGCAATTGTAGTGGCCAAAGAAATCGGTCTGTAGTTAGATTTATCACATATATCTCCTGTCTTACACTTCAGTACTGGCACAACAAACACCTTGATCATATCTGTCGGTAGATATGAGTGAGACACACACAATGAGTAAAACAGAGACAACACACGAATGGCGTTTTCACCCGCGAACTGTAAGTGTTCAATTGTCAACCCGTCGTGACCGGGAGAGCGACCTCTGTGGATGCCTTTGATGGCGTGTTTGACATCGGCCGCTGTAAACGTCATCGGTGTTTCCTTCCCCTCAGAGCCTACCTGCAGGTTTGACTTGGATTGACCCAGGGAAGAGCTTACAGAAAAGTGGTTTACAAACATATTAGCAATATCACTTGGCTCAGACACGCCCTCCACGCTCACGGGAAGGCTTGGTTGGATATTGAGTTCATTTGTTGATTTCCAAAATGCCTTAAAGTCTTTGTTATACCTATGTGTCGCTATGATATCCATCTTTATCCGTTCCTGGTTATCAATACACCATTTTAACTTCGATTTAAATGCACGTCGCGTAGTACACATGTCATCATAAATGCTACCAAACCGAGGTTTACCGTATAAACACCAATTACTATAACATTTTCTAGCCTCCACATGAGCATGTCTAACGTGTCTGTTCCACCCTATCACATGATTGGTTCGCCTTTTTTTGGGTTTACATTTAGAGTAACTTTTAATCGAGGCTTCACATAAAATAGAGACAATTTGAGTATATATATTCGCAACAATTTGTCGGTGATTAATATCTGTACAAAAGTTACTTTTACAACATTCAACACATTCTTGGGGAAATACAACATTTTTAAATAGTTTTTCTGACTCTTCCTGATAAATATTGATCTGTTCGTTAGTTCGTTCTCCCCACGCAACCCCCTCACGGAATCTAGGTTTAAGAACAGTAACTTTTGGTCTTAGTAACGATAAATTACAATCTACAAATAGAGGTAAGTGGTCGGACCAAAACACGTCGTATCTGATGTTTACACCCACAACGGTATTCCACGCAGCGTCAGACACTAGACAGTGATCAAGCCACCTCCTGCTTCCACATGATTCACTAATAAAAGTATAATTGTCAGAAAACATACCCAATTTATCGAAGTCCACACATTTCAGTTGCAAATCCACACAGTACTGTAACATTTCACTACAGAAAACCTCTCCGACATGAGCATTAAAGTCACCAAGTATGAAGATATTGTCCGCGTCGTTACAATCAATTATGGCTCCAAGTTCACCCATACATTCACTAAACTCTGGTAAATTGTCCACGCAATCCGTCGGCATATATACGCTGGCTAATAACAATGTTCTATTATTAACTATCGCTTTGATTGCACATATACGCACACTTTTGCACTCTATGACGGACACCGAATCGAAAATCCCTTTTCTCCATAGTATGCCGACCCCACCGTACGGCCTTCCTCTCAGCAAACCTGCCCCACTATCCACTGCTGACTTTCCAGTGTATTCGAACCCTCCATGTATTGAGCCGAGGAACGGGATATCATCGGGTAGAAGCCAATGTTCTTGTATTGCGATTACATCACATGTATTGCATAAATATTTTATACACCCTGCCGACCTTTTCACCGATTTGCAGTTAAAACTTACAAACCGGGCTGAATCCGTGTATTTAGTTTTAGTCGCCATTTTTAACAGTATTTAATTTTGCCTTATCTGTGTCTATACGTTTTTTCAAATAGAAATACCTCCGAAAATATATTCCACTTGGCCATAACGTATCATCCTCAAATAAATTCAAATGAATTTTCGAAACATATATTTTGTATGAGTCATATTTCTTTGTTCCTTTCATATTAACTTTTTCGGGTGTAACATGAATAGCCGTCTTATTAAGTATGTGTTGAGTTATATCTTCCACTTTAGCCTCTTTAGACACATTATATATGAAGAGCGGCACCTTTATGTCCGCGGCTCGGAAGGTCGAATTTTCTTCCATAAGAGCCTTACCTTGTCGGCCTTTAAAGCGAGACTGTGACTTGTTTCTGCGCTTTTTTGTGACTCGAATCCATTCACTTTCCTTATTTTTCCTATTTATTTCCACATCATTGTAATTAGGAATGGTACGTGTTGGTGTTTTGGTTTTAATAAGAGTATCAGAACAGTAGAGCGGAACAACATCTTTCATCAATGACTCAGCCGTCGCTCGTTCCGGTGCCACTGCCGACCCGTTTATTACAGCTTCGCTCGTTGATTCTATAACGCTAGCATATGAGCGGCGCATATCATTGTTTTTGTGGGTAGATGATAAATTTTCTATAAAACCGATCGGTCCGCTACAGTTACCATCGGCACTATCACTCATACAAAAACCTCCTCTCCGCATATTGACGTATGGATCATTTTTGTACTTCACATTTTCAGTTTTTAAGATTTCGATTTCTCTTTTCAAATCGTCAATTTGATTTACTGTTGCAAATTGTAAATCGGATACACATTTTTCTTGAACGCTTTTTAAATCATTTTGAATGATTATTATGTCTTTCAGCAGCCTGGTAACGTCTACATGGTCAAACGTTACGGGAGGGAGCCTATGTAACTCTTTGGCGACAAATATCGGCACCTCCTCGGGGTCGGTCACCTTAATAAGATTAATTATATCTTCTATATCACGCACATTCTTACCGGACCCTTTTCGATTGGGTTTTGGCTTCGCAATAGAATCAAAAAGTAGTTTCTTAGCGACACTAATTTCGAGATCGGTAAAAGCAGTTTTACAGATCCTCACTAAACTTTCTTCATCCATGACATCCACTTTATTTTGGATGAAAGAAAGAACTTCACAAATCACTATATTGCAATTTGAACATTTCAAAAAGTCGTTAGTCATTTTAGCACGGAGCAATGACTGTATGCGCGCGCGACTCGCACGAACTCGAACTGTATATATATATAACTGTTTTTCTTTTACCTTGTTTCTTTGTGGCAGTTAATATTATTTTCTATTATTATATCATTTTTTTTATGTTTTTGTAGTCTAACAATCTTAAAATTAAGTAAAATGTACAATTTTTATTACTATCTCTTTTTGTAAACAATTTATTAGTAAGCTTTTTTTGGTAGTTTTTGTTTTACCGATCCCTGCGATACAGGCTCCGCCTAGTGCAAGGATCATCAATTTACTATGTATC